>JAUCNQ010119072.1:0-10834 GCA_032352715.1 Bougainvillia muscus
CATAATATAATTAAGAATTAACAGTAATTATACACCATCGCAATGCTCTGACTAGGGCTAGATCCGCCACTGATTGTTTGATTTAAGCTACTTCAGTAGTATAAATGAAATAATCATTTGTTATCACAGCAGCTTGTGGAATTGAATAAGTTGAGATTTTGTTCCAAAGTTTGCTTTTATTCCCTACAGAATTCGTTTCGTATTCTTACCAGATGAATGGGATTGGGCTTGTTTTGCAATAATAAAGTTGTCAGCATTTGTTAGTTATTAGTTTCTCGTAATATAACTGAATATTCGTCCAAAAAATCAGCTTTACTTCGGCAGCACATTTATTCTGAATGAAAATTAATAGAAATGTAACGAATATATGAAGTGGTTGTCTGGCCAGTCGGACTAAGGTGTCGAATTGGAATGACGTCTTGGTGGATTCAATCCCAGCTACTCTTTGTAGCTCAAATAGGAGCTTTAAAAAGAACCAGGACCCGAAACAGGATCCATTTTGATAAGAGTCTCTCAACACTGAAGAGGCTATCATGTATAAATAATCGTAAAATAATAAATAAATAATAGAAAGAATTATTTTACCTAATTTGTAAAAGAAATAACTTACTTTCAGTGATTATCTCGTTAATCTCGTCAATAAAAAAAAATGTTGCATGATAAAAGATATGAGCCACATACCAAGTAGTGTTAGCTTTACCAAATGTATATCTGCCTGGTGATGCTTCCCCTGCAAAATTAATATTAATAAAATAATAACAATAACAATATTAGTATTCATTCCAAACCACCAATAAAGTTTCAGCCAAATCATTATAAAACAAAAATAACAATATCATCTTACTAGATACTTCCTTTTTCTTGAAACTTGGCACAATTCTTACATATAATTCTAATTAAAATACACCCCTAGGGTTTCAACATGTTTTATTGCGTCACCGACGAAATGATGCCATTGTATAAAATTTAATAATATCATCAAGTTTTTTTCAAGGTAAAATTTAACTGTGCCAAGTTTTCTATTGTCAACAGACAAGGACACAGAACATGCTTTTACTCAGTCACAGCAGTAACATGGAAACACAAAGTCGTTAATTTTTAATTGCTTTTGCATAGGATGATGGTCTCTAAAAATCCATCATCATTCAAAAGTCTACAAAAAGAATTAAAACGTTTAGTTCTTCATCATCACTGCGCAAAATCCAGCTGTATCCGGACCTTTATACAGTCCGTCTACTCCTGTATTCAGTCCGTATACGTCGGTATTAAGACAGAATGCTCGCATACAGTCCGGATACAGTTGGATTTTGTGCAGTGCATGCTGCTCTGACTAGGGATGAATTCGCCACTGGTCAAGACACACTGTTCATAAAACAGAGGGTTGAGTTGAGGAAAGAATTGGGGTACAAACAGTCATACTAGGTCTCATTATGCCAATCTAGAAACTGGTGCATTATTTTACTGAATCGTTCTCGACCAAAATATCTTACACAGGGGAGGGGGCTTTTTGACCAACCGCCATATTTTCACTTTTTTAAAATAAGCCTAAAGGATGGACTAACGATTATTCATAAAATGAACTACTGGCTAAAGTTATCATAGTTAAAAAAATCAACTGTCATCATACTAAAATGGCGTCATTATCGAACATTTTTTTATTAGTTTTGGCGTGTCAACGTGGCTATTGAGATGAATTTGAGTAAAAACGAATCAGTTATATATGAAAGATCATTCCTTTAGCTTTCTGAACCTGCAGACAGAGAAATCGTTTTTCCATCGAAAGCTGTAGCCTTTAATCTATACACGACACTACTGTTTACTCACAGCGAGTAAAGATGCTGAAGCCTACTTTCACTCAGAAATTATGCTCAGTCAGCAAAAATCTATTTGAGCATAAATTAACTTTTTGATATTTCGAATCTCCGTAGCTTATTAGTTTGTTTCTATCAATTTGAAATAATAGAGTTTTGAAGGATGCAGAACTGACCAAGCGTACTCCAAGGAAAGGAAGTATCCCTAAAAGCTCAAGGAGTCTAAGGACACGTTTACATGAAGACTTTCTATAGGCAAAATGAACTGTCATGGCCTCTGTGATTGGTTAAATTTTTCTGTCGGAAAAATTTAACCAATCACAGAAGCCATGACAGTTCATTTCGCCCGCAACGATTTTCCATGTAAACATGTCCTAACCTCGAGAAAGACACTTACATGAGCAGCAGAATAAACATACTGCTGATAGGTATATGTTTTCGTTTCTTTATTTCGATAAATGAAAGTTATTCAAATTAGAACACAATGATCTCAATGACAATGATTTGATGCTGTACACCGCATCTATAAACCATAATGGTGATTGTGCCGTTGATTACAGCTTGTGCACGAGGTATGGTTACAGACAACTCAAAGACAGTTATAATGAAAAATATCATGGAGTAGATTATTCAAATTGTGTCCAAGTGAATATAATAGTGAAAGTAATTTTCATAACAGAGGCCTACTCAGAACATGTTTTTACTTAGTCACAGCAGTAGAATGGAGATTCAAAGTCAATAATTTTGATTTGCATTTTTATGATGTTCTGTCTGCAAATACCCATCATCAGACAAAAAGCTATTAAGAATTAAAACGTTTAGTTCTTTATCGTATTGCTCTGCTCCATCCTTAGATGGATCTATCACTGCATTATCCTAAGAAAATACATCATGTTGCATTGAAATTGAATTCTGAATGCGATTAGTTTTGATTTAAGACGCCAGTGGCGGATCCAGTCCTAGTCAGAGCAACACGATGAAGAACTAAACATTTTAATTGTTAATAGCTTTTGTATGATAATAGGTCTTTAAATACCTATTATCATACAAAAGCAATTAAAAATTAATGAGTTTGAGCATGCTTTCAATCTCCATTCTATTGCTTTGACTCGGTAAAAGCATGTTCTGAGTCCGCCTCTGGACACTGTATGAGTAAAGTTTTATTTTTTAGTAGGATCTTGAAACTAATTATAAAGTAGACATCTGCTAATTCGAAAGCTGTTTAATTTGAATCATTCCTTTAATTCGAACCATAATTTTAACCGGTGGCAAAAATTACCCCGCAAAATACCACTCGCTAATTGAAACTGCCATATTGAAGGTCACAAATTAATATCTTTGATCTTTGAACCTATACAGAATTACCACGACGGTAAATATCTTTTATTTGTCGAAATACTCCTTCCCTCCTGGGAATTTGTGGTCATTGCTCGTCACAACGGTTCATTCTTTTCCATTTCCCCGCAAGACGACCGTAAAGTCTATGATCTTTTTCTAAACTTTTGCCCAAATTTCAACTTATTCGAACATTCGTTAATTCGAACAGAATGTTTGGTGCTTTGCGTGTTAGAATTATCGAATGTCTAATATATGAAATATATTAAGAACACCTATCCGCTTCTTACATACAGCTTTTACAATTTGATTTTAATGTTATTTCCTATCTAATAATGTGTCCTTATCTAGTCTCTTATTATAATGTCCTGATAGAGAATATCTTCACTTAGAATGTGAAATGCTGCACCAGAAATATGTTTCCTGAGATATGAATCTTGATATTATCTGATTTTTATAGCAGTAATATTTCAGGATCAACAATCTGTTGCTTTGCATATGGTTTACCTTGTTTTCAATGTTGTAGCCACTGTTTACTAGTGAAAAATGACTGACATTGATCAGACGCGGACTCAGAACTTGCGTTTAGCTAGTCACAACCATGGACTCAAACTCATTAATTTTAATTACTTTATGTATCTAAAGTATCGAACTTTATGTATCTAAAGACCCAGCGTCATACATAAAGTTATTAAGAATTAAATTTCCTCGCAACATGTTGACCCCTGTAAATTCTGTTCTATTAAAGCACTCAATTTGTTACTTTGTGACATACAACATTTAACTATGTTACGTTCATTATTTAAGATGTATATTAGAAACTTTGCACACGAATGTCTGCCAACCTTACTTTTGAGCCCGGATTCTTTCCTTTTCTGGAAGGAATATTAACATATGTTAAGATGATGAAAACCTGTAAGGTCGATACAGTGTTTTGAAGAGTATAATGTCCTTTGTTACTAAGGTTTGGTTCAGAACTTAAACATAGTGGTTTCACTCAAGTTTTCACGGTTTAGAGACATCATCGGCACATGATCTCGTCACCATGAAAAGGTTTACATCATGGGTGTCTTTATGGGACAGTGAACATTTGTGCCAAGTTATATGTTATCAAGTTAGTTGGTTTTGAAGTTATAACCCCCCCCCCCCCCCGGCCCGGATTTAATAGGTTTATTCTTCAAACGGCTATTCTCTTAGAAATGAAATGAAAAAAGACATTGTACATTAACGTAATTTACGTTAATGTACAGTGTCTTTTTCATTTGTGTGAATTCTTCAAGATGTGACAACCAGAAACGTTGAGAAATCATCGCTACTTTTTATCCCTGCCACAGAGAAATTAATTTTGCAAATTGCCTAAAATCAGATTTTTCGCGAAAAATTTAATTTAACGAATTTAAGCCAAAAATCTTCCCTTAAGGAATAGCACGTAGGAGAATAGGGTTAAGGAAGTTAAAGCGATTTCAATACAATCTTCACCTAAGATGAAGTGTTATTGTAACACTTAAGTGTCACAATAACACTTCATCTGAGGTGAAAATTATAGGGTTAAGGAAGTTAAAGCGATTTCAATACAATCCTACCTGTAAAGGAATTCTTAGTAACTGCTGATGTTAACTTCACACCATTAGTATAAATCTCAAGACCAAAGTTCCCAAAACGAAAAGCAATATGATTCCAATGTTTTAATACATCATCAGTTGTTAAGTCTAAAGTATATTTATGTTCTTTAGATGCTATGCTTCTCTCAATTAGCCAAACATGCACTTCTCCACTCTCATGTAAAGCCATTGCAACAGATTTCTTTTGCTGACCAAACAAATAATGATAAGGTTTTCTAATATTCTTTTTGAGCACACGAAACCAGAAACCAAATACAAAACCAATTTGACATAACTTTGAGCCATACCTTTCTCCCCTTCTATAAAAAAGAAGTTTCAGTAAATCTTAACTTTTTTATTAGAAATCATCAGTGAGTGTGGATTTAGAACATGCAATATGATATGCTAAAATGGAGATCAAGGTCGCTATAGTAAAGGCTGATCAGTGGAGGATCCAACCATAGTAAGAGCAA
Source organism: Bougainvillia muscus (assembly GCA_032352715.1). NCBI lineage: Eukaryota > Metazoa > Cnidaria > Hydrozoa > Anthoathecata > Bougainvilliidae > Bougainvillia > Bougainvillia muscus. The sequence continues at coordinate 5,221 of JAUCNQ010119072.1, forward strand.
TACGATGAAGAACTAGAGATAGGAAAATGTATGTTCTAGGACAGTTTGGGTATTATCGACGTAACAACCTCGAGTAAATCGATAGCTGCGAGTATATACTCGCAGCATTGTTTTAATCTATTAAATCTCGCTAAAAAACGCTGCATCGTGGAAATCGAAGAATCGGAAAAAAAATTAAAATCGGAAAAAGAATTCGAAAAATCGGAAAATCGAGAAAAAATCGGAAAAATCGGAAAATTGGGTAAAATCAAAAGGAACAAGTCTGGGCATGTCTAACTCATCTTCGGTATTGTTGTTGCTATGGCAACAGTCACCGTTGAGTGTTTCAGAGTTCTGTCCACTAGTTTATAAAATGTGATGTCAGGGTAATATAAAGATGAATACATTTACTAGCACCGTCAGAGAGCTACGAGCCTATGCACGTTTGCTTGGTATTAGGGGTATATGGGGAAAAAAAAGATAGACTTGGAGAATCATATCCTCAACATCATCAACAATGAGGTCGAGCAGCGGTATAATCGAAAGCCTCAGATATCACATGATAGAGCGTTACTGGAGGCAGAGTTAGCATTAAGGACCAAGAAACTAACCAGTCAGAGGACATGGAAAGCCCTAATGTCTGATGCTCCCGAGGAATTTCGACGTCGGCGTAAAACAAACAAAAAAGAAGTTGAGCGCGCTATCACAGCAAGTAGGCGAGGTGTGCTGACGAAAAAGTATCGTATAAACATCGTAAAGGCCACAACTTTAAAAAGCATTGTGGAACACTCAGCAAAAAATTGGAAAATGCTTTGAATGACGCGTTTCAGTCGGTTCGCATAAGGGGGTGCAGGTAAGACCGACATTGATAGTTATCTAAAAGCAATTAGAGCTCACGTCGGTAATATCATTGGTAAAAAGGTCGCCGAAATGGACTCTGCAAAAATCTAACTTACCATGTGGATTAAGTGGCGAAAAGAAGCAAAGGTTTTTGATGGCGAGGTTCAGGCTGAACCTATTATCGTAGAAAAGGCATTTAACAGCAAGATGATAGAAGTATACCAAGGCTCAGACGTCGAAGTGCTAATAACCACCGCGTTTGCGCACATCAAAACGCAATTTGAAAACCCAACACGGCCAAAGAGTGACTTTACATTAGATAGCGTAATGCGCATAGACATCAGCTTTCAAAGGCTGATGTTAACTTGCGGCTCATCGTATATAGAGTGTCCAGCCTGGATCGCTTTAAAAAAAAAGCGACGATTAACCCTAGAAATAACGATGAAAAGTGTTTTAAGTGGGAAGTCACCGCTGCATTATACAATGAGGAGATTGGTATTCATCCAGAGTAAGTAGCGAAATTGAGGCCATACCAAAGCCGATACGATTGCAGTGGGTTGGAGTTCCCGGTCGCGATCAACAAGATTTCAAAGTTTGAGAAAAACAATCTAGATGTTGCAGTAATCGTGTTGTCTACAGAAGATAGTAAGATCTACATAGTAAGGTGGTCAGATTACAATGCTAAACGGAGCAAAGTTGCTAATTTACTGACGATTGTCGATGCCAAAAAACGTCACTATACATGTATCAAGAGCATGCCAAGACTCTTGGGCAGTTTAACGTCAAAAAATTGTCGATCAAAACACTTTTGTGTTAACTACCTCCAAGGGTTTACGGCCATCGAATCGAGAGATAAGCACTACGAGTACTGCGTTGACCACGAGGCTGTAAAAATCAGATGCCAACGGAGAAAGAAAAGCATTTAACATACCACGACGGACAAAACCAATTCAAGGTACCATTTGTGCTGTACGCCGGCTTTGAGAACCTACTCACTCCAATGTCAGCAGGAGCAGAGCATGGCGAACAAAAGGCGTGTACAGAGAAGATCAGCAAACATGTACCTTCAGGGTGGTGCGTGTACAGCAAATGTTCTTATGGGGAAGTTCAAGACCCACTAAATGCCTAGCACGAAGAAGACTGTGTGAAGAAGTTCATAGAGCATATCGAAAGCGAAGCTAAGTGCCTGTTTCAAGCGTACCCACAGCAGCCAATGCTGGAGCTGGCAAAGGTACTGCAGAGACAGCACCATGCAGCGGAAACATGCCACGTCTGCTTAAAGCCTTTTGACGAACCACTGTCACTTTACAGGGTTGTATCGGGGTGCTGCGCATAACGAATGTAATATCAGATATAAAATCCCGAACCACAACCCAGTCGTATTTCATAACCTGAGCGAATACGACGCACACCTGTTCATTCGAGAGCTCGGAGAGAGGTTTAACAAGGAGGATATTGGGTTATTGCAGAGAAAAAGGAAAAATACATCAGCTTTAACGTAAAAATCCCCTTAAAATTGGCAGGGGTCGCAGATAGATACTAAAAACCGGTATGCAAAAAGATCAGCCTGCGGTTTATCGATAGCTGTCGGTTTATGGCTCTCAGCCTACAAAAGCTCTCGAAGAACTTAAGTGGCGAACAATGCGAAAATCTGCGCTGGTTTTATCAAGAAGAGAAAGTGTTTCAGTTAATGGGATGTGAAGGAATCTACCCATACGAGTACATGGATAGATGGGAAAAGTTTGGAGAGAAATGCCTTCCGCCTCAAGAAGCATTTTATAGCAGGCTGAACATGCAGGGTGTCATCGACAACGACTACGAACATGTCCATCAAGTGTGGAACCGCATCACTCCAGAAGACGGTGATCAAGTGACCCTCGGAGATTATAACGACGTCCATTTGGCGACAGACGTTCTCTTGTTAACAGATATCTTTGAGACCTTTCGAGACACGTGTCTCGACAACTATCAGCTGGACCCGGGAACTATTACACAGCCCCAGAAATGGCGTGGCAAACAGCACCAACATATACCGGTTTTGACCTTGAGCTGTTGACAGACCCTGATATGCTATTGATGTTTGAGAAGGGTATACGAGGTGGTATAACCCAAGCCAAACATTGCTACGCAAGGGCAAACAACAAGTACATAGGAGGTCAGTATGACCCGACCGAAGTGATCTCTTATCTACAGTACCTAGAAGCGAACAATCTCTATGGGTGGGCGATGAGTCAATACCTGCCAACGCATGGGTTTAAATGGGTTTCAAACGTCGAAGGTTTTACACCGCAGATCATTGCTAAACTAGCGAAAAAAGACAAGCATAGGTACCTCTTGGAAGTGGATATCGATTACCCTGAAGAGCTTCATCAAAAGCATAACGAGCTGCCCTTTCTTGCGCAGAAAATGAAGATCAGTAAAGTTGAAAAGTTGGTACCGAATCTCAAGAAGAAGAAGGAATACGTGGTTCATATTAGGGCGCTAGATCAAGCATTGAAGTATTGCTTGGTGTTGAAAAAGGTACACCGGGTAATTCAGTACAAGCAGAGCGCATGGATAAGGCCTTATATCAACCTCAATACGAGGCTTAGGACAGCAGCGAGCAACGAGTTTGAAAGTTTTTTTTCAAGCTTATGAACAATGCTGTTTTTGGAAAAACTATGGAGAACATCAGAAACCACAAGGATATGAAGCTAACCACTAACGAAGGGACCTACTATAAGCAAGTTATGAAGCCCAACTTCAAGAGTGGTGTAAGGTTTAGTAAAAACTTGATGGGATGTGAGATGGGGAAGACGGAGATAGTGATGAAAAAGTCCGTCTTTCTTGGCCAAGCCATATTGAACCACAGTAAGCTAATCATGCAAGAGTTTCACTATGACTACATGATACCTAAGTATGGAAGCAAGGTGCGACTAGCTTTCATGGATACCGACAGCTTCGTATACCACCTCAAGATAAACGACGTTTACAAGGACCCCTACCAATCGGGAAAAATAAGAAGGTTATTGGTTTGACGAAGGACGAATTAGGTGGAAAGATCATGGCTGAATTTGTGGCACTAAGAGCTAAACTATACGCGTACAAGGTGCTAGATGCAGAAAAACCTGAAGGTAAACGGTGTAAAGGAGGCAAGAAGTGTGTGGTAAAGAAGACGCTCACCTTTGCAGACTACAAGGGGTGTCTGGATGACGGTTTTAATGTATACCGCAGCCAAGTTTTCTTTGAAAACAAGAAGCACGAGGTTTTTACAGTAAAAAAGAATAAGTTGGCACTCAATCCAGACGACGACAAGTGGCTTATACAAAGAGATGGTATGACAACCCTGGCAACAAGCGATAAGATGATGGGATTCATACTGAGCTCTTAGAAGTTTTTACAACGCTTAGAACATTATACCGAAGAAAACACTATTTTAAAATTCAAAAAATTAAAACTTAAAACAATTAAAGAGACGCTGCTAAAAAACCACTCATGCGGAAAAAAATAAATAAATTATTATTACGATTTTTGAATCAAACACACCACGAGTAAAAAGCCAATTAAATATGTACCGGGATATATCAATGCTCAACACTTTGTTAAATGTTCTGGCGAGGACGTGATCATACGGTGATATACCCACTGTTCATCACAGGACCGCCGGAGCACCTCAGTCCTTGGATGATCGGGTATATCGATGGTCCGAGTACGCTGGGGTTGTGCCAAAGTTGGGAAATGACATCTGGAAAGGTAGAACGAAATTAAATGGCTGGGGTAGAGCTCAGAGCTAGTTGAGATCTATCTGAGAAGCTAGGGTGAAGTGCCGGTAGTCGGAGAGCATGATAAAAGTAAAAATGCGCAAGGTGATGAATAAAATGCCAGCGTAAATTGAAAGTGTGGTTAGAGCAGTTGCACAAACTGAGGGCCCCTGTGTGACTGTAATACCCACAATGAAAAGTAGAAAGCAATAACTGAAAGCTAACACCTAAAATGTCAATAATAACTTCAATTAAATATCAGATATCTGATACCTGGCAGCAGCAGTACTACTATTTTTCTTGCTACCATCTGATGATGAAGAGATAGAGAATTGATCTTCGCATATTAATATAAACATGTCCAAAGAGTATGAAAAAGAGATTGTAAACTCGCTGTGGCAAGCGGCACGACTTGGCGTTTATACTGTGGCAATTAGTCTGGGAGGCAAATTTTTTTTTAGGTGTAATAGCACCAAGTACCAAGATTGATGGGGGGTTATCTTACAGCAGCAATTATAGTCGACGACTACGCGATCAAGCAGGGGTGGTACAAGGATAAAATCTCCATGTAACTGTCCAGTTCAATGATGTCGTAACATCATCGAAAAATTGGAAAGAAAACCAAAACTGAAGCTAGCGAGAAAAAAATTGGAGGTCCCTGAAGAGCTGCACGACTTTTCTTTAAACCCATTACTTGACACAGCACGGCAACAAAAGGCCGACGTGTTTGCCTTGTTTAGTCGTGTCTCAAACGCTACCAACCAGGCCCTGTTTACGTACAGGACATTGTCAATAATGGCGGCAGGGCGCATGGACGTAACTTTAGAAAAAAGTGATTTCAAGAAAGTAATTTTGCGAGCTATAAAGTATACGCTATATAAAGAAAAAGAAAGTAACCTGTCAACAAATGCTCAACGAACTTAATAAGGGTACGTTAGATTTTGATATTGACGCTTCTCAGCTAAACAACACGTTGGTCTCCATGGAGGATGAAGGCTTGATTTTCAAGAGAGGATTTGGAAGAAATGCATCCTATTTTACTACTTCGATGCACA
>JAUCNQ010119083.1:0-10832 GCA_032352715.1 Bougainvillia muscus
TCAATGCTACTTCCTTGCACCGCATAATTAGTTAGAGCATAAGCGTGTCTGAATGATATTGGCCTGCCCTCTTCTCCTGTTCTGATTATGACTGTATGCGTCTTATCCCCCTTCGAACATCAGCTACAAACTCGCCCTTGCCATCGCCTGATACTTTTATGATTTTACGGATGATAGCTATTTCATTATTAAGCACTCCGCCATAACCTTCAATCTGTGGCTGATTACTTTTAAATACGACCTGATCACCTTCGCATATTTCAACAAGCTCAGACTTGCCGTGTATTCCGCCAGATAACAGATTTACTCCAGCTTTGCCAAGTACTCCAGATCTCTTGAGTGAGTCACGTACCATTATGTTAAGCCGGTCAATCTCAGCATTGGTATAAGCTAGCATCGCTATCTTTGATGCGGCTTGATGCACCTCTATCTTATCGGCGTTCGCTATATCAAATAACTTGGCTATATAGCCAGCAAACATTGCCTGTTCCTTCTCTTCTTCCGTATCATGTATATTAATGCACCCAAGCTGCTGATATATTGATAAAGCCTTTGGTACTTGATATCTACTCAGCGAGCTACTTGCCTCTATATGTAGGTTCCTAATATGCTCTTCACTATTTTGATGACGATTAATCTCTGTCAGTAAATTAGAACCAGCTATTTCAATGGCTTTAGAGGCAGCTCCTTTCATACCAATTGCCTGATTCTGATTATTATCACCAAGGCCTATCATCTTAGCCCCGGATTTAGCTACTTCATGCGCAAAATAATCAAATGTCGGCAGAGCAATCATTGAAATCTCATCCATGATTAATATTGTCTTTTTGCCTGGTATATTGCCGCTTTTACTGCCTGTAGTGTTATTATTCTCTACATCAGGAGTATCACTCATATTAGAATTAGCTCCATCAGAATCTATACCGGAATATTCTGGTTCTTTGTAATAATCAGCTCTCAAGGATACACCAACAGCAATCCCTTTTTCTTTTTGCCACTGCATTCTAAGTGCAGCTAATGTATGAGCTTTTACACCTAGCTTTTCTCCAAGCTCCTGCGCTGCCTTATTGGTAGGTGCTGCTGCTATTATCTCATAACCAGCTTCCCTGTAATGACGAACTATTTCTCTAGTGACCGTAGTCTTACCAGCTCCGGGCCAACCTTCTATTATTGATATATTTCTACCTGCAAGCGTCTTACGGATTATCTCTTTTTGTTGATCCGTAAATTCCAGGCCTTCGCCTGCTTTATTTGTACCAAGAGGAGCAATGTCAGTATCGTTAATACTAATATGGTGAGTTTGTTTTGAGTTCAATTCTTTAACATGCGAGATAAAACGTTGCTCCAGTTCAACCTGATTAGTCTTGGCAAATAACATTCTTCCCTTTAAGTCAGATGCGTTTACCAGCGTTAGTTTTGGCGATAACAGTACCGTATCCAGCATCTTCGTTACTTCATTTTTAACAAAAATATCTAACGATGCTTTCCTTGCCAAGTGGGCTTTTATTCCATCTTCCATTAGATTATTTACGCTTGATTTAGTGCTGTTTTTTATTTCGTTTTGTGCTGCATTTTTTTGCTTTATAAAATGAACATTAAGCAGCATTGCCTTCTCAAGCTCTCCCTCTATATCCTCCCTGGTAAATACTGATTTATTATGATCCAGCTTGTCAATTACCAGGCCAGGATCAGCTATTATTCTACTAGCGTTACGCTCTATTATTTCTTGATTGCGAACTTGCAAGGCTTGAATACCACCATGATGAACCGTAGCTTCTAATCCATCAACTGCGCCCCATTCCAGATTATATTCAAAGCTATGTTTTGCGTAATGTTCATTGATTATTATTTGTTGTTCATTCTTAATTTGATTCAACAATCCGAACGACTTCCAACCCCTTTCCTTGCCTGTAAAATCAATTTCTCCCTGCTCATTTAATTCGAGCATGCGCATCGGAAACATAATATGCGCGTGTGGGTTTTCCAAATTGTCTGCATGATAATTTACGTCCACCACCATGCCTCTTGATAAAAAAGATGTCTCTACAAATTCTTTTAGTAATTCAATATTTTGTCCTGTATCAAATTCCTTTGGCAAGGCAACAACATATTCTTTTGCAAACTCTGCATTCACTCTTGTTTCTATATCTTCTATTTTTTGCCATAGACTCCGGCGGTCATGAACCCAGGCAGGAATATCTAAAACATTACCATCTTTATCTAAAACTTTTGGAGCAAATATTTGACTGAATACCAAACCTTTCTTGCCGCTATAATCATATGTAATGTCAGTATCCAGCTTGATTTCATGATCAGTAACTACTTGCACCAGTTTAGAACAGGATCTATATGCAGCAGCAGTCATTGCGCTACTACCTGCTCCTTTTGATATCGATCTCATCCTGCCAAACAATACTGCCATTACTGTTAAATGTTTCTGTGGTTTTACAATTTTTTCTTTTTCTTTTTGCCAACTATTTACTGTGACTTTCTTATCCCTGAGCGCAGCCAATTTATGTCCACGACATAATTGGGTATTGCGCACGTTGTGAATTTGCTTTATACTACTTCTTAAACTTACTTGTTGTCAATTACATTTTAAGTGTTTACTGAATTGATATGGGGTTATATTTTTAGGGGACGATAGTCCCCTGCTGTCGCCACCCCTTTTTGCGTTTTGTAAAAAATGGTTTGATTAAAAAAGTTAGAAAATAATACTCACTAGTGTAAAAATATTTTGTATAATAAAGGAGTACTAATTATGGATAAATATGATTTTATAAGATACACAGCAGACAGATATGGCGTTGATGATTCTGTTGCTGAAACTTTAATTGACATGTTTACAGATTCACTACATGACCTGCTCTCTGCCGGTTATTCAGTTAATATTGATGAGATTGGTGAATTCAAAACCACCCCGCTCTTTCCAAATGGTTTAAACCATCAAAATAACATCGCACTTGCCAGAGCTGCAAAACGTCATATAGTTAGCTTCAAGGCGAGTAAGAGTTTAATACAGGATGTGGCTTAAAATAACCTTTCCTTGCCGTTGAGAATTAAACTCAAAACAAAAGAGAGAAATATCTGACATGTTTAGAGAAGAAAAGAAGACAAAATACAGATATAAAATACTTATTGGAGTCATTGTAGCTTATGTTGCCTGGTTCGGTCTCACTTTCAATACAAGGTATAACGATTATCTTGCGCAAAAAGAATATTGTAAATCTTTGGACTTAAAATATTCTAATCAAATAACAGACACTGGATCGATAGTGACTATAACAAATGATGAGTTCTATAAAATGCTAAAAGATATTGTAGACTGCTCCATTGTTAAATCATCACACAGGTTTTTTCCAATATCATTGCTGTTCCAGGCAATTATTTAGAGGTGTAATTCAGGCTTATGCAAGCAGATAAAATAAGTAACTTGATCAAAATGGTTGATACTCTGAATCAGTCTGATGGGTATCGTGTTATTACTCAATATCAGAAGCCTGAGTTTTATAATCTCAATGGTGATGTTCCAAAACTAATCGGAGTGTTTCTGGATATTGAGGCTACCGGTCTCTCTTATGAGAAAGACAAACTGATAGAGCTTGGCATGGTCAAGTTTGAATACAGCACAGATGGTCGTATCTTTCGTATACTGGAAGAGTTTAGCGGTTATCAAGACCCGCACATGCCAATTCCTGAGTTTATTACCCAGCTTACCGGTATTAGTAATTATATGGTCAGGGGGCATCAGATAAATGAACAGTCTGTAGCTGAGTATCTGGATAATGTTGATCTTGTCATTGCGCATAATGCACGGTTTGACAGAGCTTTTCTTGAAAAAACCTTTCCTGCTCTTCCACCAAAAGCCTGGGGCTGCTCAATGTATGATATTGCATGGAATACGGAGAATATAGAAAGTCATAAGCTTGAATATATAGCCTATAAATATAATTTCTTCTATGAAGGACACAGAGCTATTATTGATTGTTTGGTTGGTATTCATATTCTCAGTCAGCAATTATATAATTCAAAACAATTAGTACTTAAGGCATTACTTATGAATGCCCTGCCACCCAGATATAGGCTTTGGGCAAAAAATGCACCTTACGAACATAAAGATTCTTTAAGAGCAAGAAGATATAGATGGGACACTCATTCGGAGCATGGCTTTAAAGCCTGGTCTATTGAACTACCTGAAAACAAGGTTGAAGCTGAGATTAATTATCTTAAGGCAGAAATATATAATGGGCAAATGAATATACCGGTTGATATATTTGATGCTTATAGCAGGTTCTCTCTTACTAGCCATATACAACAAGACAACAGCAAATATGCTGCCAGGATGGACTGGGTTAATGAACTGCAAAATAAAGAAACTAGTATAAATTAAGCAGGAGACGTACATATCTCCACCTAACCTTAAGAACACTAATGAAAAACAATAATGATTCTAAATCTATGAATAACGACAGCAAAACTACTATCAATAAGTCAATATTGCTAAATTGGCTATACCTCACTAAGCGGGATGTACCCCTGGAAGCACTTTGTAAATTTATTGAAGATAAAACTAATGGCCAATATGTTCTGGTTAAAAAGGATAACAGGGATGTCCATATAAATTCTACCAGGCAGGCAAATTTATGAATGACAAGAAGACAAAATCTAATAATAACCTGAAATCGGATGCTCTCTTTAAGAGCGTTATGACTGAACCTCTGGCATCTAAAGAATTCTTAGATGAGTACCTGCCTGCTGAAATTAAAGATACTCTCAATCTCGATAAAATCTCAATTGAAAAAGATAGTTTTGTCGAATCTGATTTAAAGAGGCAATTATCAGATATGGTTTACTCTGTCAAAACTAAAACCGGTGATGATGCATTCATATATCTTTTGGTAGAGCATCAGTCGAGTGTTGATCATTTTATAGCATTCAGACTTTGGAAGTACACAATGCTTCTTGGCGAAAGCTATTTAAAGAAAAAGAAAAAACTGCCTTTAATATTACCTGTTGTCGTCTATGCCGGCAAGAGCAAATATACGGCAGTCAGGAATTTATGGCAACTCTTTGATAATCCAGAGCTTGCCAAAAAAACACTGGCTGGGGATTACAGATTAATTGATTTAAATGCCATGCCTGATAACAAAATCATCAGAAAAAAACATTTAGCTATTTTTGAATATATATTAAAACATATTCACAGGCGTGACGTGTTAAAGCTTTGGCAAGAGATCTTCGACAAAATGTCGCACGCAGTGCTATTGGATCAGCAGCACGATTATATTTACATTCGGAAGTTTTTAAGTTATACTGATGCCAAGGTTTCCGAAGAAAAACAGGAGCAATTAACCAGATTAATTATAGATAATTTACCTAAAGAAGACGGAGAAGAACTAATGCGTACTATTGCTGATAATTACATAGATCAAGGAATTAACCAGGGCATCACCATTGGCGAAGCTAGAGGCGTTGAGAAAGGTATTGAGAAAGGTGCTAATACCAAAGCTATGGAAATAGCCCATCGCATGTTACAAGAAAACACTGATATTAAATTTATCTCTTCTGTAACCGGACTTTCTACTGATGCACTGCTTAAAATGAAGAGCCAAAATTAATTTATCTATTTAAGAGGTATAAATGCCCTTTAGTCAAGCTTTGAAAGACTGGGTAGAAAACTTGTCAGTGGAACAATTACGGGATGTCATTACATACGGGTTTTCTGATACTCAGTTTAAGGCCTGGCATAAATATTTAAAAGAAAACAGCTTTAGTCCCAGTGGAATAAATTCTGAAGGTAACGGTTCACTTCATGAGTGCCTGGAGACATTTTATGATTCATTAGGTAATACACAACAAGCTGAGGATGTACTTTTATTGCTGGATAAATATACAGTAGATATAACAGGTGCATCTGTTGATATTTAAACTTTAGAATAAAAGGAAACATAGTTAACGATAGTGCATTATAAAAACCAATAAACGAAATAACAGGAGATTATCATGAACAAATCCCAATTTATTACATACATGTCAGAGCAAAACGATTGCACAAAAGCAGCAGCAGAGAAAACTATTGATATGTTTGTATCTTCGGTAATTGACGCACTTGGCTCTGGTGAAGAAATATCACTTATGGGTTTTATGAACTAACTAAAGTTAATAATGAAATTCTTGCTATTGTAAATACCTGTAAAGACTACACTATTGATAAGATTTTAGAAAAAGATGATGTGGAGCTTGCTTTTGATGTATTAACAGGCAAAATACCGTTCCCTAAATAATAAATAAAAAAATAAAGAATATATGGAACAGGGCAAAGTAAAATGGTTTGACTATAATAAGGGCTATGGTTTTATCGAACCAGAAGACGGTAATTCAGATATCTTTGTACATATCAGTGATGTAAAGCGTGCAGGCTACACAAGCCTTAAAGATGACCAGGCTATTAGCTATGAAATAGACAAGACACACCGTCTGAGATTAAATAGCATAATATAATTTTTTAGGAATAAATTATGACAGAAGTAATAGAATCAGAAAAACTAAAACAAATAGTGGATAAAATTGAGCGCATAGAACAGGAAAAACAGGAAAGTGCTGATTTACTGAAAGATACTTACAATGAAGCAAAATCTCTGGGTTTTGATGTTAAGATCATCAAGCATGTTATCAAACTGCGCAAGAAAGATAAAGATGCTTTGGTTGAAGAAGACAGCTTAATTGATCTATATCATGGGGCTTTAGATATTTAAAACTTTAATAATTACCATTTAATTGGAGAAGACTAGTGCAAAAAAGAAAACTACCCAAAGCCAAAAAAGTTGTCAGCTTTGATGATGCACAGTTTCCACCTGCTTTTATAGAAGATATGATGAATGATTTTGTCATGGAACATACTGGATCAGGACAAGCAGCAGCTCAAATAGGAGCCAGTGCCATGAGTTCAGCTATTGATCTGTCAAAATTAGTTATTGAAAATAAAGTGCGTAATTCAGATCGTATAGAAGATGAAGATATTTACGATATTTACAATAAGGCATTTAAATCTATAATAAATGCTGTTAATGATCCAAATGATTAAAGCTGGAGGTTGAATATGCAAGATTTTCGTTATAACGCTGATAGATACAAGGAACGTTCCTCAACCGGCTATGATGAAGGGCTGAGAAAGTATTTTCTTGCTATATATTCTTTAATGACAGGAGCTTTATGCATAACCGCAATATCAGCTTTTGCAGTACTTTCAGTACCAGCTTTAACTCATATAATGTTTCAGATAACTCCGCATGGTCAAATAATAGGGATAACCGGAGCAGGGTGGCTAATAACTTTTGCCCCGCTTGGTATATCTTTATTTTTTGTCTTTGGTATGCATAAGATAGAGGCGCAGGCAGCGCAAACATTATTCTGGGTGTATGCTACATTAATGGGAATGTCTTTATCGTCATTAGGGCTAATATATACAGGTAGCTCATTAGTAAAAACATTCTTTATCTGCACCGGTACTTTTGGTGCAATGAGTTTGTACGGTTACAGCACACAAAGAGACTTAACATCAATGGGTTCATTTCTGTATATGGGGTTAACAGGATTAATCATTGCCTCATTGGTTAATCTGTTTATGCAAAGCCCGGCCATAGAGTTTGCATTATCATTCATCGGTGTTCTAATATTTACAGGACTAATAGCTTACGATACTCAAAAACTCAAATCTCTTTATTACAGTGGGATGGACGCTCAAGGCAAATTGGGGATTATTGCAGCACTGACTTTGTATCTGGACTTTATTAATCTCTTCATTTACTTACTGCGATTTTTGGGAAAAAGAAGAGATAGCTAAAGCTTGGACAAATGAATAATTTGTATTTAGCTAGTTAGAAAATATGAATAACAAGACACTATCCAGAATTCTTAAATTAGCAGGTGATTTAACTAAACAGGAACTAATGCTACTAAACCAGGCTATAGTTTCTTTAATCAAAACGCAACAAGACGTCGATTTTAAGAAAGCCGCCATTGTCTTTACAAAAGGTGATATAGTTTCTTTCCAAGATTCTAGCGGTCTTAGAATCCAGGGCGTGATCACAAAAAAGAATCCTAAAACACTACAGGTCACTACTCCAGATAATTACTACGTTAATATTCCGGCAACTTATGTGACGCCAGTGCAAAATCCTTCTAAGAAGTTATTGGATTTTAGAAAAGCAATAGCACCTACTTATGAAGAAATGCATGAGATACTGAAAGATGAAATCAAGAAAGGTACTTTTCACTGATTGCAATTCCAATAATTGACTTTTTTATATTTTTATTGTACATTTTTCTTGGAAAGCCTATTTTACATAAACATTAAACTATACATGTGAGAGAACTAATTTATGGCAAAACAACGGGATTTTTTTCTAATACAACTAAAATTTGTATTAGAACGTATGGGAAAAATTGATTATATCATTCAAGACAGTATTTTGCTCTTTAAGAAAGATAATATTACTTTCGGTAAAGTAGATGATGATAAGGTGTATTTGATAGACAATACCGGAATATTAAAACAGATTGACTCAAATATTATTAGAAAACAAGAGGAGTTTTTTATATTAGCAACCAAATCATATTGGGCAGCTGCTAATAAACTTACTTAATAATTCCATATACTATACTAAACAAGGAATAATTTTAGTAAATATTGATATCGTACAAAAACAGCTAAAAATATTAACCAGAGGAAGAAAACCAGCAACAGACTCTTAATACCGAAAGCCCTAGATTTTGTTATTTGCAAAATATGGGAAAAATATATAGGGTTTAATACCATTGTAAGAATTTTGTATATAGTAATCTTAAAAAAAGAACCTTTTCGTTCAGATATTAATTAGTCTATTCAAGTTTATAGTTAGTATACACATACTTCATACTTATGAATTCATAAAACTTATTTCATAATTCTTATTGCATACCTCACAAGTATGTGTTATGTTGGACTAATAAATCAAAATATACTGGGTAATCATGATAGTAACAGTAGGTAGCAATAAAGGGGGGACAGGAAAAACTACTACAGCAGTCAATATTGCCGTAGCTCTAGCTACAAACAAAAAAGATGTGTGTTTAGTTGATTCTGATTTTCAACGTTCTGCATCTAGATGGAATCATGATAGAGAAGAGTCTTTTATAAAACCAAGCATAACCTTAATAGAAAAACATGATAATGTTTCTAATACCATTGAAGATTTATCTAAAAAATTTGATTATGTAATAGTTGATGTTGCAGGTCGCAATAGTAGAGAAATGATTACTAGCCTTAGTGTATCAGACATATTAATAGCTCCTCACCAAGCAAGTCAACTTGACTTAGACACAATAGAAGAGTTACATAATCAACTTATAAAAATACGAGATTTAAATCCCAGCTTAACAGCTTATGTATTACATACTATGGCTAGTACCAACCCAATAGTAAAAAACAATGAACGAAAAGAGTTTAAAGAATATTTATCTGATTTTCCAACACTTAATCTTTTACAATCATGCTGTTACTACAGAAAAATATATAGAGATGTAATGCCCTTAGGTAAATCTGTAATAGAATCACATAACCTAATTGCAAATCTAGAAATTCAAAGTTTGATAAAAGAGGTTTTCTAGGATGGCAATTAAAAAGCGTATAAATGTTGGTAATAACCAAAATGCTATAGAAAATCTTGCAAATGAACTTGCAGATAAACCTTATGGAGAAGATAAAAAAAATAATTCTATAGTTAGAACAACTATTAGTCTGCCATCATCTATACTATTTGCCCTTGAAGATTTAGCAACGGTTAACAAAAGAAATAAAGATAGTTTAAGGTCTGTTAGTGCTATAATAAGAAACTGTATAGATAAAACTTTAAAACTAAAGTAAACATAAAATCATATTTATGAATTATTACTTATGAATTCATAAATATGATTTAACTAAAAATATAGCAACAAAAGAAGTATCTAACTATACCAATTTTTATGTTCTATATTATATTCTAAATTTAATATAAAAACTAATAAATTAATCAAGAAACTTAATTTTGAAAAATATAACAAATATACAATTGAGAGCAGCTAGACAAGTCTTAAACATAGGAATAAGGGATATAGCAAAATTATTAAAAGTTAGCAAGGCTACAATAAGTAAAGCAGAATTAGGAAAGACTCGTGATTTTTTCTTTAAACACAGCGCCCGCTTAATAGATTTTTTTCAACAAAATAATATTATATTTCCAAATGAATACACTATTCGTTTAGTATCAGATGATTTACCTAAATTATTTAATAAAAATACAGAAGTTATAACAAGATTTCAGCTAAGGAGCGCTAGATGTGTACTAAATTTCAGTCAACAAAATTTAGCTACCGTTTTAGATATTGATAAAGGCGTAATATCTCGCGCTGAGCTATTAGATAATTTACAAAGAATCAACCCTAATAGTCTTGAAGTAATTTTTTACATACAAAATATGTTTTTAAATTACGGTATAGAATTTCCCGACCCATGTTCCATATTTTTTAAAAAATATGTAGACAATAACTTGAGCCATTGATATTATCTTTTTTATATTAATAAAAAAGAGGCGCTGAGACCACAAAAGATACTCAACACCCCATAAAAATCTATAGTTTTTAAATAAGAAAAAAGCGGGGAAGCCTATTCTTATAACCATAATTTTATACATTTTTTCTGGTAATTACAAGTATTTTTTAGTCTTAGCCTCAATATATAGGGAGCTAAGAAGAAACGTGTAAAAATGGGACTTAAGGCTGTATAGTAGGAATTATATGGCCTATAGAGGTAATTT
>JAUCNQ010119094.1:0-10831 GCA_032352715.1 Bougainvillia muscus
ATTAAAATTAATGACTTTGAGTACTCCACTTACTGCTGTGACTAAGTAAAAGCTTGTTCTAAATCCGCCTCTGAGATAAATCAAATATAAACTTTTTAGAGTAGTTTAACTTGTTTATTTTTTAATAAAATCTTTGATATCTAAGGTTAAATACCTACAATTATCTTTTCGTTTGCTTAATTTATAGTTTTACAATGCATTGTTTAAAGAAATATCGTATCGTTTGAATTGAAACCGTTTTTACATATTTTATGATTGAATTAAACGCCGCCCTGAGGTAACCGCCATCCTGTAATAAATGCCTCCACCTAAAAGTCCCGAAATCGAATAATCGCAGCGGTGTTTAAAAGAGGAAAAACTGTATGAATCTAGCCCTGAAAAATCTAATTTTGTTGTTTCACACAATTTTGGTACATAATAAGCACCACTATTTACTAACCTCAGTAAAACAACAAATTAATAAAGATTGTATTGTATGATCGAAAGTAAACGAAAAACAGAAGATCATATTTGGAACACATTTGAACCACCTCCTGACATCGAACATCGAAGAACATTCCGTACATAATGAACTGTTGAATGAACGAATAGATCCATTATGGAATATTGTGAACAAGTTTGGAACTATCAATAAAACAGGCCCTTGGTTCCGCTGAGTTAAAACCTTACATCAATGGGAAGACTGAAAAGTGTGTAACACGCTGCATAAAAATGATGTTTTACTTTAAGGACTTTGTCTTGCAACGTGCGTTTGTTTGAGAAAACCTTAAAGTCGGAAGCAGCCTTCTGAATGTGTTCTTCAAATTATGTGTTCGGTAAACATATGAAAAATTCCTACAGAAGTATCCTTGGTGGAGTTCATCTTTAGCATTGTTGCAGGCTTAAAGCCTGCAACTATGCTAAAAATGCACTCCACCATGTTCGATTTCCTAGAGATTTGCTGCATATTTACAGAGCAGATATTTTAAAGAACACCTCTGGAGGGATGCTTCCATTAAAGTGATATGCTATCTTGCATTTCTGCATAGTAGACCAAATAACTATAAGATCATAAGCAGAAAATGATCAAGATAAATCACTTCTTTTCACCATAACTCGCATTTCTTGAATTTAGAGACAGACAAAGTCTTGTACACTTTATCCACTGCATCAGAATTAGCGGTTGATAAATAGTTATTCATTTCAGCGTGCTACAGAGAACAATCTTTTAGCAAATATTCATCTGGAATGTAAATGACAACTCGACGTAGTTAAGGTTGCAATTCATAAAATTCTAGAAAATTTCAAGACGGGGGTTTTCTTTAAAGTTGCTTCGTCTTTTTAGACTAATTTATTCATTTTGACACCTTTAATTTTATTCCATCTGTTGCATTAAGATGTTCTCTTAACAAAAAATTGGTTTTTGTCCATTTTGGAGCCAGAGGAACGGAGAAAATGGCAAAAATACAAAGCAAAAACCCGGGGGATTCCTATTATTTTTACCTATAGCCATGCATGGCCATTTTGAGATTCTGAACAGGTCTTTTGTAATTTTCACATCAAATTCGCTATGCAGTTTTAGAAAAGATGTCGTCAGATAAAAACAAATCCATTCCAGGGGGTTAGAATTCTGTAATTATGAAAAAATGTTACCCCCCGTTTTATGTTTTTGGCTTATTTACCTCCCTTAAATGCAAATTTAATAATTTGGAGGCATATTGTCACTTTTTGACATACAAAAATTTAAAGTATGTGTAAAATTCGCCATGCAAGAGGGCTAAATAGATATTGTATCCCCCCTGATTACCTAATTTTCTATTTTGGCTGCTTATAGTAATTTAATCAATATAAAATTTCAATGAAGACTTTGGTAAATTATTCCTTAGCCGAAAAATGAAATGAAAAACATATTATGTTACACAGGAGACTAAGGAAATTTATTTCCTTCAGGACACATTTCATTTGAATTAATTTCTGGAAAATTTCTGAGTTCAACCTTAACTACGTTGAGAAGCAAAGTCACCTGTCTGCAAAATCCATGTGAATATGGCTATGTGTATTTGGCTGTTCTCCACACACTCTTTAAGTAAATTACACATCATACAATCATTGTACTGCAGCACAGACTTGCGCTTTCTCCTATCCAAAGCAGTTTCCGCCACATGTGTATTTTTGAGCTAGTTCATAAAACTTTCTTTAGTAAGCTAAATACTCCCTGATATCTGCAGAAGTGGACATTTCAGAGAGGTAAGATGTTCGTAAATGATGTGTTGTTCAACAGTTATGTTTTCAAATTTTGGCTTTTTCTAACCAATGCGTTGCCACTTTTTTCTTCTGCACTATCTCCTAAATGGGAGACGTAATCCACTGAGAAAAGCCTTACCTCTGAGTCAAATCTTTTGGTTGGCCATAGTTACAATACTGGACTCCTTTCTTCTGGTTGACGAAAGATTTAAGAAAATGCAGCAGTAGCAGCAGCAGCAAAATGTTGGAGCACCCCGGCTATTACATTTTCTTGAAATATATATGTATAATACAAAGAATAAAGTGTATGTCGTGTTTTATAAATATAAGGTCAACTTATCTTATACTTTCTTTACTTTTTCATGGCTTATCCGAAACTTTATAGATATTTTACTAATATTTAGGTGATAATTCATAATAACAAATGGAAAAATAGGGTTGATATTCGTTAATGTAATACCCTACCAATTAAAATAACCCACGTTGATACTGATAATTAAACCTAGTTAATTATATACTAATTAGATGAAGTTCTAATAAAGCATATTAAAACCATTATCATAATTCTTGTGACATTATTATGAGACTGGAATTACCCTAAATACTTTCTAAATGTATGTAAAAAACCTAACAACGATATTAGTTAAGCAGTTAAACTGACGTAGATAGTTTGACACAAGGCAAATATATAGCACTCTCTTGCAATAAAATACCAAGAAATAAAGTCCATGTTGCTAGATACCCTTCCTAGGTAGACCGCTTTCGTTGCACTTCGCTTGGTCTACCACCACTGATATACTTTATGCGTTCACGGTATTACTAGGATCACCTTGTTTTGATGCCGTTTTTGTTTATGTCGCTTCGGATATTCCCGTTAGTTATTCCCAATGCGCATGTGCGAGCTCAACAGTCAAGCTGTTGAGTCGTGAACGCAAAAGTCGACGAGTGGTGATAGACCAGGCAGAGCTTCAGGGAAGCGGTCTATAAGGTAGGCTATTTGCTAGACAGCTATACTAACTATCAAAGACAACATTAATTTTACGGTTTTCTTGGTTTACTGAAACATTTTCTCAAACCTCTTCTGGTAAATTAAAAAGACGTCCTTACTTTCAGAGAGCCTTTAATGACAAAGATCACTGTCGATGACTTTTCTTAAGTTGTTTTTCTCTCATCCAAACCAAATTAAGAAATTTCACGAAACCAAATTAATGCTTTAGACCTCACATTTATCCTATTCATACCTGGCGTTTTGTGTTTCAAATATACTGGGGGTAAGGTGCAGTGGGTACACAGTACACTACCTTCAAAATTTGTGTAAGCGTTACCCTTATGTCATAAAATTGGCACAGCGATACAACATCATAAGTCCGACGTTTTGAAGTCGTTGTTTTAATTATGACTTCATCACGTCAGCGATGACATCATAGTTGAACGTCTTTTTGCGGATTTTTGCTATTTTCAACAAATCAACGCCCATGGAGGAACAAGCAGCACTGAGCAGCTAAATAATTACAATTTTACATAATATAGGTGTAGTACATTTAAAAATCTTCCTGAGTCTTTATTCAGTTATTAAAATTAATTTTTGAGGAAAAACGAGGAGAAGAGAAAAACGGCCCTGGGTACGAGGTTGTGATGGATTATTATTTTCAGAGGGCGTCTTGGTGCCTAAAGGCTAAGTGTCTTTCAGACTAAGACTGCTGTTTAAAAACGACATTACTGCTAATGAATCGAAGGTTGTGTAAAATAATGTAATTCCAGAGGACCACAATATTTTATGACATCTATATCTAAGTCCAGTAAACAACCAGCTGGCATGTTCGTACAACGTACTTCGGATGTTGTATACACGTGATGTGTCTACTGGGCACATAATTAATGTCTAAACATATAATCTATAGGAGCATTCCCCTAATCAAGCTATTGATTTTCATACGGATTTTTAAAGAACGATGCTAGAATAACTTTCATGTCATTTTAATTCAAATTTCCTTACCGATATATTTTCTTTCAGTTCTTTCATATGAACATCAGTCTTGATAATAAACTAATTAAGAGTACCACTATCTAAGTTATATTATGATAGAAGGTACTTTCCCTGTAATTGTACTGTACTAAACATGCTGTGACGTAAACATTGTTAATTTTAAATATTATCCATGAAATATGATATGTTGTCCTTTAAAGAATTGTTATAGAACCTATGGAAATTTGGAGTAAAACTCGTGACTCCTGACAGTTATGAAGTTATATTGGCGACATAAATAATTGATAAAATCGTCTCGTTGATCTAGAAATTTGGGCGTAACAACCTTTGTCGTGCTAACTTCCAAGTCGACACGCCAGTTCCGGAAGTCGAGTCTTCCATTCCGGAAATTGAATCGATCTCGGAGTCGTGACGTCGATCTCGGAATTCGACCAGTGGATATTGGGAGTCGACTCGTCGAACTGCGAAGTTGAATGAGTCTCTTAGAAAATAAACCCTTAATTCGCTACTACTCACGCATGAGTCAAATCCAGAAATGAAGACGATGTAGAAAGTGGAGGCACTCTAGATGGTCGATGCGGGTCTCATCATTGTTTCCGAGACATGATTATTTTCGTGTTCTGTGGCATGAACACATCATGTTGTGCAGTTTTCGTACCAAGTGTATTTTTCGCCGTGTGTGATAAAACGCGAAACGACAGAACCGGAACACCGATCTGACCTTTTGATTGCCAAGCTCGCTGCATATGGGTTAGATCGAAGTAGTCATGCACTTCTGTATAGATATCTTTAAGACAGATTACAGAGCGTGGGAGTTGGCTCTACTTTCAGTGATTGACATCATATACTTCTGGGAGTGTATCAGGGTTCAATTCTAGGCTCCTTGCTGTTTACCATTTTCATAAATGATTAATTATAATGCATACTGATGTTGATGTTTGTAATTTTGCTGACGATAATACGATCTATTCTTGTTCATATTCTTTCGAAGTAGCAATTTCTAAGTTAGCAGTGGCGGATCTAGCCCTAGTCAGAGCATTGCGATGGTGTATAATTACTGTTAATTCTTAATTATATTATGTATGACGCTGGGTCTTTAGAGAAGTAAGTAATGAATTTGAGTACTCCACTTACTGCTGTGACTAAGTAAAAGCATGTTCTAAATCCGCCTCTGGTTAGAAATCGCGTTAGAAAAAATGCCTTAGATGGTTCAGTCTAAATCACCGAACGGCTTATCCTGGAAAATTCCATATCATGTTTCTTGGACTTAATACAGATAGGCTTACTCTCAGCATTAATGCCATTCCTTGGGATTACTATTGATAAAAAATTAAAATTTTCAATATTTATCCATTAAAGCCAACAGGAAAGTCAACTGCTTCCTCAAAATCTGGAGTTATCTGAACACTGAACAAGCATGTCGATTATGCAATGCTTACATTCTGTCGAATTTTAACTACTGTTCACTGAGTTGAATGTTCTCAGAGAAGCAGGAGAATAACTTGATTGACAGAACCCGTAAGCGTTGCTTAAGAATTGCTTTCAGTGACTGAGAAGCCAGCCTACAAGATTTGCTTCTTGCATCTCAGCAACCTTCGATACATGTAAGGCATCTAGAATTTTTTCATGAGGGACATTTTCATGCTCTTTGGCCGGCGACCATGTTCTCACTTTCGTAACTTTTTATATTGAAATGCTACCATTTTGAAACTTTGGATACCCTCCTCGTTTTGAGATGAAAAAAAAGTCAGAACTAGTCAGAAATTCCTATAGGAATCCTTTTATAAAATATATAACTAATTGAACCAATAATCAAATTAACATGAAACTTGGATAGAAGTTTATTCATAATAAATACTACGGGCTGACGTCATCAAATTTAAAAGAATCCGATGGCGTCAAACTAAAATGACGTCATCGCCGAAAAAGTCGTTTTGTCACTTTTGGCGCGTCGTAGCGGCTCCGGAAATGCTTTTTAGGAAAAACTAATGATTACGGCGGAAAGTACCACATCGTGGACAAAAAGATATGGTACTAAATTCTGAACACCCCTTATCCCCCCTCCCCCTGCATCAATGTTGGCTGTGAGTGCCTGCAAATGGTTGGGCAGCACTCCAGAAAATAAGCCAGACATTCTAACATTGATTCAGGGGGCGAGGGAGACTGGTACCCAGGAATCACTTGTACCATTGTTTTTGTCCACAATTGTCTTTGTTTTTTTCAGACTTAGTCTTAATTTTTTGAATTAAATTCTGCAGAAAAGTGACAAAGCTCTTGAGTGTAGGTTAAAGTCTAACCTGCAACAACAATTGGGGGAGAGGGGGGAGGATTGTCTCATAATTTTTGTGAATGGTTGTCTGAGAAAATTTTATATTTAGCCATTTTTAAGGGTTTAAGGGTTTCACAATGACACTTCTTCTGGGATGTTAAAATTCATACCTATTCGCACTCAGAGAAGGAGGGTCTTCTTGTATACCTCGTATGCACAATGACACTCCTTCTGTGATATGAAAATGGTATGTATGATTTGAGATACAAAATTTGCAGACGGTCCCTGTGTAAGTTTCGGATAAAGCCTTTTGTTAAGCATCACCGTACTCTGATGCGTCACCGTTAAATTTTGGCAACGTGACGAAAATTTTTTCCGACGAAAATTCAGTTCAACGAAAATTGTGTCCGACAAAGTTTTGTCCGATAAGGTATACCTATGTAGATTTCATCAGGTTGTTGGATAACACCGTTAGCTAATGGATAACCATAAATTTTCATGCAAATTTTCAACCGGCTACAATTAGGTACATAGCTAGCGAAAAGTACGTATATAGTTTCTTTTTTACTTGTTTATTTATTTGATTTTGTAAATTTGAGGTTTTCGTGTCCTTGTTTTAAATGTTTATTTGATACACAGTAAGCTTCTTTTCCTTTTTTTTTACCTTTTGGGTAAAGTAATTTATTGATCGAACATGGAATGCAGGAGAAAGGTTTCTTCCTTTAATACATTACCCAGCTAACACAACAACATACTTTGAAAGTCCTAAGGTATTCCCTGGTACTGATGGCCAGAACGTCCTTAGTTGGTCCTAAATTAAACACATTTGGGATCAACTTCGTAACGTCCCCAGATCGTCCTATAGATGTCTCAAAACAAAGTACCCGGCGTCCTCAGTTGGTACTAAATGTAACGCTTGTCGAACCAACTTTGTATTGTCTCCAAGACATCCCATAGACATCCCAAAACAAAGTACCCAGTTTAAACAGAATATTTCATTGCTTGGGATTAGGCAATGAATAGCTGATTGAAAATATACGAATTTTAACCATCGACGCTCAGGATGAAATAAAAAAAAAACATCTCTAAAACACAAACTCCACATAATAATATTAAAAATCTTTCTCTTTTCAATAGAAAACGTAAAATTCTCTTGTTATCCATGCTTACGACAAAATAAAGTAAAAACTAAAACCATCTCTCATACATCAACTTCGTAAAATAATACACAAAATATACCTTTTTTAAAAGGAAAACACAAAATTCTCTATCTTTCGATCCTCAAATTAAAATAAAGCAAACACAAAAAGCATTTGATATAAAAACTCCAAATAATTCGTACCAGTTTCAGAGGCGGACTCAGAACACGCTTTTACCTAGTCACATCACTGAAATGGAGATTCAAAGCATGCTCAAAGTGATTAATTCTAATAGCTTTCTGTATGATGCTGGGTCTTTTAAGACCCAGCATCATACAGAAGGCTACTTAGAATTAAAACTTGTAGCTCTACCTCGTGTTGCTCTGACTAGGGCTGGATCCGCCACTGAGCCCTACCAATTTCACGATTGATTGCAAATAAAAACCTTTCCCAATCTAACGATGTTAAAACTTGAAAAAATAAATTTAAAATTTATATCTCTCCACAACTTTTTCTCTACATCTTTCTCATCGCGCATGTAAATTAAAAACGTAAAAAGAGGAATTATTGCATTATATTTTGAACCAATGAGTGAGAAGAAAAGTAAAACTTATTCCGAAAGCATCCATTAGAAGGTGTTCGGAAAAATAGTTGTTCTGAAGGCTATTTTTAACTGTGAAATAGAGCTGTTCTGTGCAACATTGTGTTTAAAAGTTCCTTTGAAAAACAATTGTTCTCATGCAGAACATTCATGGTGCCTACGAAAATTACGTGTTCTGACGATCAAAAATATTTGTTTTGTGAAATTTAAATATTTCCACCTTTCCTTTTTTTTCTTCTCTTTTTAACCGGAGCTATCGGCGGAAAACAAGGTAATTTGAATCACTCAACTACCTATGTGAAATGGTGCTGTTCTGATGTACATCGCTTCCTGTGAAATCGAGCTTTTCTGATGATAAGAATCATACTGACGAACTGTGAAGAAGAGCTGTTCTGAATGCACTGAAGTGTTCTATATAGGTGTTTTACTTTTACGAATTATACTGCTTCCTGGGAAATCAGACCACCTATTTTCCAGTACACCTACTAGTGAATGCTTCTCTTATTCTTTCATGGACTTGTGCAAGCTGTGAAAATAAATGTTTGTGTTCGCACTACTCTGCATATGATGTAATACTCTAAGCAGGTCATATATTTCTATCACTGGTAAAACTATAATCTTGAGATCTTGATATATTGCTGAAAAAAACACATGCAGCCGACATATGCCGTTTAATTAACGTCAGATAGACGTCATAATGACGTTAAAATGATGTGTCTTCCGCATTTCATTTCTACCAAAGTCGTTCCCGTTCCCAAATCTACGTTTCCCGACGCCTTAAAGGGACGCCCTATCGACGTTGTGATAGGACGTCTAGGGGACGTCCTGGCTAAGTCGTGGTAAGGCCGTCCTCGTCAAGACGCCTCTGGGACGTCTGTGTTAGTTGTGTAAGGGAAATCTACAAATTTGGCAGGGAATTTCTACTGGGGCGAGGCTTATTGTTTTCTTAATTTGACCCTAACTTAGGTTCTTAGGTTTGGTGCCTATTACGGCGTCTATAGAAAAAATGCATTTCATCCAAAATTTCCACCAAATCATCAGAGTTTGGCCTATAGCCTTATACCAGGTTCAAAATGTTATAACAATCGTATCTTGTAACGCATCTCGCCGCCAAATTTCTGCATACTTTTTTAAAATTGTGTGCTTAGGTGGTTCTTATAAAACGTCAAAAATTGAGCCTCCAGTGATTATAGAAAAGTGGGTATGGTGTCTATTAAGACCTATAATTGTACAATAAACTAATAAGAATTAAAACATGTAACTATCCATCGTGATGCCCGCACTAGGGTTGGATCCACCAGTGACATGGCTTGCAGCATTTCGCCCACTGTTGACACCACAATGTCTCCTCATTGCATTTGAACATTACCACTGCTATCAGTCCAACTTCAAACGTGCGGCATTCTGTATCCTATCTATTCTTCAGATAGTCGATCGACTATCCAATGAATCAGAAATACACAAAAGGTCATGGGATCGAGGTTGCTATCAGTCCTCCTATATAACAAACCTGTCCTAGATAAGTGACAAACCATTGCCATGCTGGGATGTAGTGAATCGAGAGGCGCCACGCACCGTGGTTGGCTCCGAGTGAGAAAATTTGCGATTTTTGCTCTCCAGACCACGCGGGACTATCTTCCTATTGACAATGCAGTCACTCTTTCCAGTGAAAAAATCGACTACATGCAGCCGCCCATGTGATAATGCCACAAAACTGCCATTTTTCATCGGACGATACTCCGATCTGGAACTAAACCAAAGACTAGGGAAAACTATTAGTACCATCACGTTACCTGTAGATTTGATGCTTTTCACTATCTGCCTTACCACATAATTAGATTTAGAAGATGCGTAAACTTAGTCAAAGCAGTCACTCAGATGGCATGGAGAATCAAAGTCATTTTTAATTGCTTTCAACTCATTCAGTGCCGTAAGCCGCTGTGATTACCAATCGTATTGTTCGATTTCTGCTACTTCGGTAGTGGACTAGACATCTTTGCAGAGATATAGAGTGGACAGTTCTGGCCCAAGGGCATTTCTTTACCTCAGTCATTTTATTTAAAACCTGTGCCAGAAATTTTTAACTCACTTTCAGCATTATATCATTGATTTCTGACATATACTTTAAATAAGGGAAATCCCAAAAATAAGGGAAATCCCCCAACTCACTTTCAGCATTATATCATTGATTTCTGACATATACTTTAAATAAGGGAAATCCCAAAAATAAGGGAAATCCCCCAACTCACTTTCAGCATTATATCATTGATTTCTGACATATACATTAAATAAGGGAAATCCCAAAAATAAGGGAAATCCCCCAAATCACTTTTAGGCGTACCCGAAGGGTTGACTGCGCATGCGCAATATTTTTTAATATAACAATATGTGCTAGAATTATGTGGTCACCATGACAACTGTGCTAGAAATCGACCGATTCAAAATCTTGATTTTTTTAAAGAATTTAAAAGAGAAATGGATTACTTTAGAAGTATCATTGCAAACTTGTACAACACGGTTTCAGCACCGGTAGCAGCAACACGTGATGCACTCGCAGGACGACTCGAGAGTGTACGTGAAAGTGCAGCATTATTATACAATAGGGTTAAAAA
>JAUCNQ010119105.1:0-10830 GCA_032352715.1 Bougainvillia muscus
GGCCTTCGGAACTGCAGTTTTAGCCAATCTAGAAGCATGATAATCAAAATTTTCTTCCGCTCGCGCAACCATTGTGCACTTCGCTGGGGAAAGGGGGAAAGGAGCAAAGGAAGGGAAGGAAGGAAGGGGGAAGGGAGAGGGGAAGGGAGGGGAGGGGAGAAGGGAAGGGGGTATCAACAATCTAAAAAAACCCGGTTTTGATACATATGGCCATATTCCCCGTAATTGTTATTGAAAAATCAAAAACGAGGCATTTTCTAACATTAAATTTCATTTAGAATCCGAAAAAATTACCTGCATATATCAAATATGAAAAATAATGGCGCGAAATATTAAAGCAGCCTTAATTGCATTGAGTTGTTAATTGATCAAACACGAGAGCAAATTTCACTGAAATTTATGTATAAGTTTGGGGATATTTTTCTTTGCAATTATAAATATATAATATAATTTGTTTGTGTATTTTATGGGTATATATGTTTCTTTTTGTCTCTGAATAGTAATATGTACGTCTGTATATATCTCTAAATAATGCAATTCTTCACATTTCACTCCTCAATAGGTCTGGTCTGTAAATTCCAGTATCTGGTCTGTAAATTAGCATTTCTGGTCAGTAAATTACCCCCTAATAACGGAAACCAAATTAGTCTAGATATAGCCTCAGTAGTCTGAATTACCAACTATATTACTTAAATGGCAAGAAAGATAATTAAAAGTCAAGTTTAAAGTCATGACACCTTGGAAAATAGAGCATGAAAATTTCATTTTTTTAAATTTGCTGAAAGCTAAATAAATGTTAGGAAAAGCCACAAAATTTCAGCTAGTTAACATAAACCAATACAAAAGTTATTCAAAATCAAAATCGCTGTGGGCCAATTTGACCCCCAAGTGGAATAGGGTTAACATTGTTCATAACGTAGTTCATACACGCAGTTTCATCTTTAAAATAGATCTTTGATAGATCAGAGATTTCAAAACACACATCTATGTGTTATGAGAAAGCATGGAGACATGTGAAAGTAAAATAAATTTCTTGTATATGTATTAAGCGAGATGGTAACGGAAGTTGTCTATGTTCTATCGGTACAAAACCAAGTTTGACGCCCTAACAACATCCCTACAACATTACAACGTCATTTTTGAAATCTTGCTTGCTGGGTGTGGTAACTTTGTAAAAACCAATACAATTTCCTCTGAGGAAGGAAAAAAGTCACATGGCAAATAAAAATACGTTAGTATGAGTGACGTTCGTGCTTTACAAGAAAACTCTAACTAATAAATCCCATTACGATAAGAAGTAGGAAGAAATCATGAAAACCCCAGTTTAAGCAAAACTTTCTATCAGAGATCTACGACGACTATTACGAATAATAGTCGCAGAAAAGACTTCATTCTTAGCACATTTTCGAAGACATCCCCTAATGGTCTCAGAAAAGACGTATTTTTCAAGATATTTGTTACGATATCGCCCTATCATCCCACAAAAGACATCTTTTTCGAGACATTTCCCAAGACATTCCAATATGGTTCCAGAAAAAACGTCTTTTTTGAGACATCCCTGACAACATCCCAAAATGGTTCAATCGTTCACATCTCAATATGGTTCCGGCTCGGTTAAGTTGAGCATTGACACTGTTTAAAACAGAGGGGTATTAGTAGCCCCCTAATTTTCTTCTTAAAAACGTTTCGCTTTCATCAGGTCCATCTCATGGCAAAATAAAATTCTCAAACGTCATTAAGCAGATATCACAGTTTCTGTTTTCTGAGACTGGGTGTTATTTGAACTTTAATGATACTAAAAAAAGGCATTTTCGATCGAAATCATAACTGGCTTTGTAATGAAATAATACTTATGAAGATGTTCTCTCATTGGAAATAATTTTTTTGTATAACACTGATTTCGGACGTCATCAAATACAAAAAAACTAAAGATGGGTTATTTAATCACTATATTATCGCATGCTGAATATTCCAGTTTAAGATTTAATTTGTGCATAAATATTTAACACAACCTTGTTGGTCTATATTCTCGTAGAGGGGTCGGTAAAAATCTCATTTTCCTTTGATTAGAACAGAATCATAATTTTCCGAATTTTTTTATCCCTGATTTCACAAATTTGTCAATAACTTTGAGGGAAATCATGAATTTCACGAAACCTTGACGGCAATAGTAATGTATAATCACTGAGTGTTTTCACCCCTGTAGAACAGTTTCTAAACTAATATTCAGGCCGCAACCTTAACTATGTTGAGGGGAAGACGTCTCTTTCGAGACATCTCTCGGGACATCCCAAAATGGTCCAAGAAAAGAAGTCTTTTTTCGAGACATCCCTCACGACATCTCAATATGGTCCAGATCTCGGAACAGTGAGATGAAAATTTGTAATACAAACAAATTTAACTGCATAGATGGGATGTCTTTTTAGGAAGTCTACGCATTTTCAATTTAAAAAAGCATCATTAATACAATAATTTACAGAGACCAGACATCTCGTATAAATAGGGGTTGAAATCATCTCGTGTAGGCAGGCTAGCCCAGTCAGGTGGGCCAAGCCCGCCTCCCTCATATAAACAGCCCCTTAAACTTGTACTTTTTTTCTCCTTGTCTTCATAATCAAAAAGAGAGAAATGACCCTGGACACGAAGTTGGTGTGGTTCTCCATTCGTTTGTTTTGGAACACTATCTTAATTTGATTGTACACTCTGCGATTGTTTAAATGCAGGTATTTTCTAGTTTGCAAACTTTCTATATTGGACCAAAAACAAGCTGTTTCTCTTCCTTACAGTTTCCACCATTGGAGCAGAATTTTTGTCCGCCACCGTGGTATTATCTGGTATATGTGACGTCACAACGTCAAGAGAGTTAAAGCAATCAGCAGTGCTGCTGTGGTGGAAAAGCAAAGAGTGATTTGCGAAAGATAAAGAAAATTTGAATGTTGATCTATATGTCGTTAAGGAATAGATAAATTGATACTCACAACAAGGAAACTGGCCACAATTTGGGGTGTGGCTCCGCCTACTTTTTACCACAGTTAGATTTTTGCATGTATGATAGCAGTGATTTTTAACATTATATTGAGTTGTTAGGTAAAAATTCACATATGCATGGCACATGAAAATACGTTAGTGCTTTACGCTTTGGAATCGTTTGGTGCTCCTGAAACTCCTGGAATATCCTGAAATATTTGGAAATTTTGTAATTTCTTCTGGAAAACTCCTGGAATTTTATACTTATGTGATATATTGAAGTGTACAGGAAGTGTATTTTCCGGGGTTCTAGAGATGTGAAAATCAAAAAAAAGTTCTGGCCTTGTGCCAAGCCATGGTAGGGTCTTATAGAGTCACAACATTTCTGACCTCCCCTAACGTTTAATCCGTTCTGCCACCCATAATTCTGGGTCAGTTCAAATTGTGGCAACAAAGGTGCCATTCAGTTGTCATCAAAGTTGTAAGCGAGCAATATGAAAAACATCTCAAGAAAAAGGGGCCCAGTTTCTTATTAATAAGGGAGGGTGGGCTATAAAGGGAGATCATATACCACCTCTGTACACTATGTATGGCACTCTATCGAACAAATACATTATTTATACTTTAAGGTAAGATATTTTCGCGGGGGGAAAAAAAGGCGAAATTTTCCCGTGAATAAATTTTCGCGTATGGCAATTTTGATAAGGTTTCGCGGAATAAACTTTCGCGTTTTGATGAGAATATTCGGTTTTGCGGGAACTTTATGGCCAATTTGGACTGAAAATTGTCTAAAATGGTCGTTTTAGCACGTATGGCCGATTTTGAAAATTTTCGCCGGAATAAAGTTTCGCGTATGAGTGCTTTTGAAAAGTTTCGCGGGAATAAACTTTCGCGAAAAAGACGAAAATATCTTACCTTAAAGTATGCTGGGTTTTTTATTACATGTTTTTTTTATAATAAATACATATATTCCTCCTTGAAAATGTTTGGAAAATCTCCTTGATTATCCCGGAATCTCCTGGAAATTTCGATTTGATTTTGTGTGGCAATCCTGCAGAGATCTTCAACCACTTTTATGAATAATAGTCGCAGAAAGGACGTCGTTCTTAATACATTTATGAAGACATCCCCTCATGTTCCCACAACAGACGTATTTTTATAGACATCCATCACAACATCCAAAAATGGTCCAAAAAAGATGTCTTTTTTGAGACATCCCTCATGCATCTCAATATGCTTGAATTTGCCAGGATCTCCACTCAGTGAGATAAAAAATTGTACAGTAATTTAACCGCCAGGATGGGATTGTTTTTAGGAAGTAATGCATGCTCAATTTAAAAAGCACATTCATTATTATAAATATTTACACCCTGGTAAAGCGAAATCAGACATTTCATCTTGGCGTAGTTTCTTTGAGGGTCACCCCCCCCCCCCGCGCCCTCGAAAAACCTTTCAGCCCTTTTGAGGTAGCCCCCTCCCTCAAAATAAAAGATCTTACAACCCGCCCCCTTTTTTCGGGTCGCTCCCCCCTCAATTTTCTTTATCCATACAACCCCTCCCCCTGGAACGGAATTTTTCTGAAATCACCAATTTCGGTTATAGGGATCGAAAATATAGAGCATTGAACTGTGAACCAGTGTTTCATAGTTTAGTTACAAAACGAAAGATACTCTGTTTAAGTTATTAATATATCTAAAGTGAAAGTTTTCTCAAAACAGTCTGCATGTCAAACCAATCATTTGCAAAGAAACAATGATATATACTGGAGTTTTCCTCTTTTTTCTTTTTAGGTTTAGTAAGTGAGTTTGGTTGTTTTTCAACTTCAGATAAACTTTGTGAACTTGCTTCAGAGTTATTTGAGGTTTTAGAATTATTACAAAAGCCAGAAACGATCACAGAGGAAAAGAGCCTTATGCTGCTCCAATCTTCTGCGAAATTATGGAATCATGTCATTACACACAACCTAGCGAAGAAGGTAACCCAAGTAGCATCTACCAAGGGTAAGAATTAAACTGTCTCTGGTGATCCAATTGCTTGAATGTGTATGATTAACAATGAAAAAAGGTATTGTATTTTGCTATTATGTTGTGATTGTTTGTAAAGCTGAAGGAGTAATGACCGAATAGGATCCTCTAGATATATATTGCGTAGATATGCAGACATGGACACAGGTTTTAAAAGAGTTTAGTCGAGAATGAATATAATATTTACATGATTGCCTGAACACGGGCGAAGAAATTTTTCAATCTAGACCCTCTGAAATGGCCATTTCAGCCAATCTTAACGCTAAATTAATGATTCACTGAAGTTCTTGTTTTCTCTGATAATTTCTTTGATAATTCAGCATAAACCACTTGCAATATTCTTCAGTTAAGCCTTTCTATATCAAAGTTTGAATTAATCATTTTTGGCGTCCCAAGCGAAAAGGGACTGTGGCGATACATTGGTTAGCACCGCTGCTGCTGCCGCTGCATCTTGCATTGGTTATGCAGCGATGTTTATGCAGCGGTAACAGCGCTGTTTTTGCAGCGGTATGCAGCACTGTTTTGCAGCGGTATGCAGCACTGTTTTTGCAGCGTTAGCAGCGCTGTTTATGCAGTGGTAGCAGCGCTATTTTTGCAGCAGAATACATCGTTGTTGTGCAGCGGTAGCAGCGCTGTTTTGCAGCGATGTGCAGCACCTGAGCTTGTTTGTTTTTACTTGTGTAATTACCATTCAAAAAACGATCTTTTATTTTACAAACATTGTTTGTGTGACAAAACAAAACATTGTAACAAAGCAAACATCCTTGAAACAAATTTCCATGACACATTTCTTTGTTGTTATTTTTCTTAAAATTCGAATTATCTAGCATTCGATTTTTCTCGTCTAAAACTGTAAAAACGGAATTTCTTCTTTTGACTGTGAGTCCAAAACGCAGAGCGACTATAAAAACGTGGATAATGTGTAATAGAAAAAAGTTTAAAAAATATAATTATTTACGAAGCAATGTGCACTTTCTGCAAGTTACTGCTCTAGGCTTGCAGTTTCTGCAAGTTGGTGCTCTTAACTTGGAGTTTCTGTAAGCTAGCGTTCGTATCATTTTCTGCAAGTAAGCGTTCGTATCTTGCACTATTTGCAAGTTAGCGGTACTATCTTTAGTGCCCTTAATGGTGTCCAAATGGTCACACATACCTAAAAAACTCAGCATTAATTTATGTAGGAATGTTTCAGTGTGTGTGGCCATTTTAGAAAATTGAAGAAACCAACAACACTGCTTTGTACCGATTATTGAAGTGATAAGGGAACGTCCACAAAATTCGTATGGAAAATTGTATCAATTTTCATACTGAAAGAGTGTATTAGTGCATACAAGTAACATTTCTCCCTTGATGAAAATGATATGATTTTCGCACACACCTGAAAGTGTGTAGACGAGCGATTGATATCGTGGATATTTTGAACAAGTGTTAAATCCTATTTTCAAACTTCATGTATATAAAATGATTATACCACCCGTAGCGTATATCCGAGAAATTTACTTAAAAATCATTTCCAGGAAAACCAAGTGTAATTAAAATGATGTTCGATTAAATGAAGAGAACAAAACACACGCAAAAACAAAACACATAAGAGCCCTTAGGCTACAAGAGGGGTCTCAAATACATTCTGATTTAAGCGACTGAATGATAACTAGACTATAGAAGTTTCCTCTAATAATTATTTGTTCTCTATGTTTAACTAGAGTGAAATAGTTTCCTCAAGTAATTATTTCTTTGTTTTTTTGGACGCCTTCCTATTTGCCCGCTTTTATCAGGAATGGCTCCTGAACCCAGCGAGTCCTAGACTCAGAGAGTAAGACCACAAAAAGTTTCAACAACATTGTTAAGACAGTCATCGGGAAGTGGCGAAGAGGGGAAAAAATCAGTAAATCGAGGTAACAGCCAGTAGATGCCTGTCGAAGCAGGGGCATTTTGGTGATTAAAAAAAACACGATTGTACAAAGATTTTATCGCTTTTATCGTAAGGGCTGTAAAATAAAAAAGAATCTTACGCACAAGGGAAACGATCACCCTACCTCCGGTATGGCATGACAGGCAGGTAACCACTAAACCATTGCACCATAGTTCCTACTGGTTCATCTATCAACTTAAATGCATTTTGTGATTATTAAAGACTGCTAAGAATAATGCTGAATTCTATTTACTTACAGATGGTTTTCGGAAAAGCTATTATAAAACGGATCTATAAAGCCAATTTAGTTGAAGCTGTCGGTAGAAAAATTTTGATTAGGAGACTGTTTGTAGCAAAGTTGGTTAAACATTTTTGAAATTCTGCTATAGTTGCTTATAAACTGGTTGCTTATAAAACAAAAACAAAACAAAAATCATGTATTGAGAAAAAAATATATTAACCCGCGCGTGTGAATCGTTCGGGGATATCGCGGTCAGCAGCGGAGCACATATCTACTCGACCACGGACTCTTGTAGTATCGGGGAGTAATGTAAGTACTTAAATTCTTAGTTAGACAGTGTTTCTTCTTTCTTGTGTATTTTAGCTAGGCCCTAAAAAGGGGGAGTGACAATGTTTCTACTATCCCATGCCAAACCATTTCACATTGGCGAATGTCTGGAATTAAAAGAATGAGAATAAAGAGAGAAAAAAATCATACTAAAAAACATGAGTGCATCTGACAGGGCTTGAACCCGTGGAGTATTTCTTGACAGCGCTGCATTTCATGAGTGCATCTGATGGGACTTGAACCTGCGCTGCATTTCTTGACAGCGCTGTTTGTTTGTTTTTACAACGCTGCATGAACAGCGCTGTATTTCTTGACAGCTCTGCTTTATTTGACAGCGATGCATGAACAGTGCTGTATTTCTTGGCAGCGCTGCTCGAACAGTGCTGCATGGACAGCGCTGCATTTAACAGCGCTGCATTTAACAGCGCTGTATTTTACATCTGACCGCTGTTTGTACAGCACTTGAGTGAGTGTTGACCGCTGCTAAAACAGCGCTGTTATGTCTTAGACAGCGCTGTAAAAGTGCAGCGGTCCCTTTTCGCTTGGTATGCCACATTTGCAGAAGTTCTTAGTTTCTCTGATAATTCAGCATAAACCACTCGCAATTCTAACCTTTCTGTATCTAAGTTTTGACACACTTCTCATGTTGGGAAAAAAAAATAAAACACTATATATAACGCTATATATTTTAATAAAAAAACATTCTATTTTTGCAACCGGGTGTTTCATACCAGGATTTCACTGTCTATTCAAACCAGTTTTTACAACTTTGGTGCAAATATAAAATTTGAATTAGACAGGGGTAACCATCGCCTGCTAGGTTAGTAGAAACAACTAAAATAAATAAAAAATTTACCCCCTAAATTTTTTCTTATGTTGAAAGTACAATTCATTACAACCTTGGCCAGTGTTGTTTAAACTCGGTTTGAGATCTCCTCTATACCGAAGACGCTTCTCTATTCATAAATATTTTTCTGGTGCTTAGGCGAAAATATGTTAGGGAATGCAACTTATAAACGAACCATGTATCCACGCCTGATGTGGGCTGTGCCAGGGGATACTGTGCAAACAGTGCCCGCTTCTGTCCCATGCACTTAGTCTTCAACAACAAGCTTTGTACCTAAGTAACGGAGTAGTGCTGCTTTAAATGCACTAGAAAGCTGTGAGCAGCAGCACAGAGGATGTGGATCCAGCGGAAGAAACTCCAGGATGAGTCCAACAGTGGCTATCAAAAAGACGTCAGGCAGATGAACGACAAATGGATCGTCAATGGTTGAGGTCAATTAACCTCTTTAGTAGGCTACTGCGATGATATTCAGGACGTGCTACCGATTATCATTATTACAGCAAACAGAAAGGCAACTATGAAAACTCTTTTGAATAATGACCCATACCACATCGCTCTTCGTGCAGGTAAACAAGGAGCGCGATACTCAGTAGAGCACCAGGCTGGGGTCGAAAAGTCAGCGTCTGGACTAGAAAGAAAGAATTATCTTCCTAAAAGTGCAAGAAACCCATATATGTATCCACTTTTAATGTCAACACTCTAAACTCTGAAATGAAAATTAGTGAAATCACTTCTGGTGCTGAGGAGAGGAGCAAGGAGTTGAAGTGTTATGCATACAAGAACATTGCATATTCCATGAAGATATCAACATTCGCCACCACAAAATGGGAAAACGCTAGATGCTACTGACATCATCAGCAGAGAAAGCTAGTAACAATTCAACAATAAGGGGTGTTGGTATTCTACTAAGCCCTAAAAGTTACTCATCGCTAAACAATATCGAATCGATAAACCCAAGAACATTGATAGCCACCTTTAATAGAAACACGTCAACTACAGTCGTATGCTGTTACAGTCACACAAATGCTGCCAATAAATATACTGTTGTGGACTTATACCAAGACCTTACTGCATTGGTTACAGCCGTTCCTAAGCACAACTTGATTATCATCAGAGGAGATTTTAATGCTATAGCTGGCTATATAGAATCAAACAGTAAATCATTCCATCTTGAAACAACCGAAATGGTCAGCACCTTCTGGATTTCTCAACTGAGTGTGAATTAATCAACTTAAATTTGTTGTATACCAAGAGAAAAGGAAAACTATGGACTTTCACTTATCCAAATGGCGCAAAAGGGCAGCTTGACTACATATTGATAAATAAAAAAAGGCGAAATAATGCATTGAATTGTGAATCATACAACTCCTTCATCACTGAAAACTCTGACCATGGTATAGTTTCAGCTAAGATAAGGCTCAGTCTGAGGATGCACAAAAACAAAAACATGAGACAGGTGAATTATAACTAGAACCAATTACTATCGGATGATAACATCAAAATGGAACATACTGTGGAAGTTCGAAACTGTTTTAATGCACTACAAGCAGTCAACAACAAAGATGACGGTGATGGTGATGCAGATATGTTGTACAACAATATCATAGCTGCCCACAAAAAAGTGGCTGAACATCACATCCCAAAGAAGGAAAAGAAGAAACATCATGTACCATGGGAGGATGAAAACATTAGATCTAAACAACAAGCAGTGAAAAAAGCACACAAGGCTATGACAGAAAACGAGACCGAGACCAAAATGAGAACATGCTAAAAGCAATCTGAATAGCAAGCAATACTTACAATGAAGAACTTTAACTTGTAAGTCAGCAGAAAACTCGCTACCATATCCAGTGCAGCAGAAGCTCACAAGTCACGCCTTGCTCGGGAGACAGTGAATGAAATCACTAGTAGATAGAATACACCAACAGGCAAGCTAAAGGCAAATAATCCAGAAGGCCGTTTAAAGAAATGGAAAGACCACTCCGAAAACCTCATCGGCCAACCCCCTATTATCACTGAGCAGGTAATCACACGAGTCGTAGAAGGCGAATTACCAATCAGCATTGAAGCCTTCACAAAAGATGAGCTGCTAAAATGCATTAACACCTTCAAAAACGGGAAGGCAGCTGGTCTTGAGATATACCTGTAGAAGTCTGGAAAACAAATGCCTTAATAGATCTACTACTTAGTGTTTGCAACAAAACATTACACAGGAACAAGCCAAACATCTTGGGCAAAAGTGGTCTAAAGCCTCTCCACCAAAGAAAGGAGATTTTGGGCACACTAAAAATTACCGTGGAATCGGCCTGTCTGTGATTGCTGCTAAGATATATAACAAAATGCTTCTTCAACAAGGATGACACTTTTTCAGATTTTATGAATGACATCCGATGTTCTCCTGATTTTTCATGGAATAATTTTCCTGTTTAAGTAAACTATACACTGACATTTTTTCCGGTGTCAATATGACGCTGTAAACAGCTTCATTTTAGAGTGCCTATACCGATACTCCATG
>JAUCNQ010119116.1:0-10829 GCA_032352715.1 Bougainvillia muscus
CGTGTTACAATAACACTTCATCTAAGGTGAAAATGAAGCGAATTGTGAAGCGAATATAAGCGAATTTTTGAGACGGTTCCTAAAACTCTAGAACTTAGTTTTACCAATTTTAATATAAACCCAGCCATGTCCAAGACTTTGTTTTAAACCTTCGGTAGCAAGTTCTTCAGCAAAGTCTTCCGCTTTCTTACGTCTCTGTTCAGTTTTCGAACATATAGCACATATTGAAGATACCACATACAAACCAAGGATAATATATCCTGCAGTCCGTTCATATCCACCTTCAATAAGTCCTCCAAGCACTAAAATTAAAATGAATCCATAAAGATTACCAAGCGTTAGTAAAACAGAACTCGATGTTCCTTCGGGGACTGGATGTGTCATTTCAGCAGCCTGTTCAATACCACTCGCAAAGTAAGGTATGCCAACAAATCCAAGAACTACAATCATAAAAAATAGAGCTGTAAAATTATCTGTAAATACATAAATTATCATAAATGATAACCAAACCACCATTGATGATACATTCAAAATGACTGCTGATGCTTGGTAACCGTGAAAACGATCTAACCATAGACCAATTAAAAAACAACTTAAAATAGCTGCAGAATCGCAAGCAAATCCCATCCAACCAATTTTTTCTTCATAACCGTTTTTGAATTTTGCTGTCACTATTGGGTTTAGCAACACTGAAACTGTAACATACAATGCGTAATAAATAGCGTATGCCTGTGACATCACTATAAAGTATACATTTGTAAATAACATCTTTAAAGTCTCGAAGAAACCAGGTTCTTCTGTATTATGAGAAATACCTGAAGGTGGCGAAGGTGGTTCTTCCTTGTAAAATAAAAATGTTATGATTAAAATAATAATACATGCAATTAATTGCGACAAAAACAATCTTCTAATACCAGCCTGAATTTCTTCAGGATTATCCGACTTTAAAACCATATGCGTTGGTTGTAAGAAGCCTAATGCCACACCTAAAATATTCATAAACACAGCAATAGATGTTGCTGTTGCACGTTCTGATTCTGGAAACCATGTTGCAGATAACTTTCCAGGGATTTGAATGATTGTACCAAAAGCAATAGCTGCAAATAATTGTCCAACAATAACGAAATGAAAACTTTTTGGATGAAATCCAGCATAATGAAGTGCTGTAGCTGATGCATCCAAAGCAGCTGCAACAACAATAATTGGTCGAATTCCCCATTTTGACATCAAATATGCTGATGGTAAGGCAACAAAAATATAAACAAGCATAAACATATTTGATAGCCATTCAACAAGTACTGGTGAAACATTGTAAAATGGAGCTACAATATTACTAACAGGACTTAACCCCATGAATAATATCCCATTTACCATTGTGTTAATAGAGAATATAAACAACATAAACCATCTCCTTTTATAAATCTTTATTGCACCTGATTCTGTTGCTTTGTTATGTTTCTTTGGGCTACGTTTTTTAACTAATAATGGTACTTTAGATTCGTTCTTGTCTTCCCTTGGAGAAGATTCATCCGGACTAGAACAACGTTTTGACGGTTTTTCTTCATCAACATCACTGCATAATAAAGGTCTTTTATGTTCTTTTTTGTCGAATAACGTCACAGAGGAATTTGGTAAGCCATTTTCATCAGAACTGAAGTCAAAATGTTGCTCTTCATTACTCATACTTCAAGAAACGCATAGAATGATTACTTTTTTTACTTATACTATAACAAAAAGAATTCTTCTTTATACATAATATAAAAATAACACATGCAAATAGGTGTTATCAGAGGCTTTTTATATGTGGTATACTTATACCAAACGTATGGAGTAACAAGATTGAACAGCCATCTATATAATGTTAGAGATTATAATCTTTTTTATCTCAAATCGTACCATTTTCATCTCAGAAAAAATTTCATTGTGGTGTATATGAAGTGAAAATTGATACAGAATCTCATACGAATTTTGTGGATGATCCCTACAGTGTAAATACAATCAATAAGCAATAAGCAAACGATGTTACTCAATTATCTCTTGTTGCCCTCAAAGTTGTCAATCTTCCTGAACATTGCTACTTTTATATACATTTAAAGACAAGTTTAACTTGTTATGCAAACATTTCGATATAACATATTATTTGAATAGCACATTATCTAATAAAGTAAACAAAAAGCTTGATCATATTCTACCCTATACTTGGCATTCAAGCTTTTTTTAAATTAGAATTTTTGTTTTGATTGAAGGTTATGTAAATAAACTGTCTTTGATAACTTGCATAAACGGGAAAGTACTCGTCTCAAACGGGAAAGGGTTCGTCTCATAAATTCGCTTCACAAATCGCTTCAATGTTTTCACCTCAGATGAAGTGTTATTGTGCATACAAAAGTAAAATTGAAGGAATGAAGCGAATTTTTGAGACGGGAAAGTACTAAACGAGAAATCATGTAATCTAGTTGTTCACAAAAGTGGATTAAAGAAAGTGGGTTGCATAAGATTTGATTTAAAATTAATCCAGTTCAGGCCAAGTTTATTTAGCATTTAATTTGTATATTACAAAATGGTGGACTATGGAATTGTCAAAAGCTAAACAAAATAAATATGATCTCGCCGCAATTTTGTTGTTATTTTTAATATATTTTTAATCCCATTATTCCAAACAGATAGTCAGGCACTAAACCAGACCTTCTAAGTGTCTGCAGCCCTTAAAATCATTATGGCGAAAGTGCCATTTCAATGTAAAAAGACCTAAAAATACCTAGTTTTCTTTGAAAACTAGGTATTTTTAGGTCTCTTTTAACATAAATATCGCCCTTATTAAAAATGATCTGACGGTGCTCTCTTATTCTGCACGAGACTATGGGTGTTTATCAAGAATTATGAATAACATCAATGACAGAAAATAATAAAAATATACAAATATTAATATGAAAGGATAAGAAATATTTTACATCTTACATTATCCTTTCATATTAATATTTGTATATTTTGTTTATTTTCCGTCATTCTTGGTC
Source organism: Bougainvillia muscus (assembly GCA_032352715.1). Classification (NCBI taxonomy): domain Eukaryota; kingdom Metazoa; phylum Cnidaria; class Hydrozoa; order Anthoathecata; family Bougainvilliidae; genus Bougainvillia; species Bougainvillia muscus. The sequence continues at coordinate 3,015 of JAUCNQ010119116.1, forward strand.
ATCATTCTTCATTGAAACCCAGGATCTAATATAGTCTTTTAGCGTAACATCATATTATCGTCATCTCATCTGTATAAAAGAGAGATGCATCAAGTAACCTCCGTCATAATGTGCAGTAGTAGCACACTGTAAATAATGGCAGTCTTCTGAGACATAACTATTAACATTGCTATTCGCCTTTTTATTCCTTTTTTTATTTATTATTTTAAGGTCGCACCCTGTTAGAAATAGATCTTTTATCATCTCTCGAGTTTAAGAAAGGTTATAGAGAGACATGTTAGAGGCTTACCTCTTTTGGCACAGTTAGTTAGCTCCAAAAATGAGATTAGGCTTGATGATAATAATCTGGAGTCATTGTATAATTTATCAAAGCTAATCTGATTCTGGGAACTGGTGTTACTTTTGTCTTTAGAAAGGTGACAACTCCTTAAAGGGCCTGCCCACAAAATTCGTATGGAAATTGGTATCGATTTTCATACAGAAGAAGTGTTTTTGTGCATACTAAGGGTTCGTCTCGAATATTCGCTTAAATTCGCTTCAAAAATCGCTTTATTTTCACCTTAGATGAAGAGTTATTGTGCATACAAAACATGCACAATAACACTGAAAATTGACAAGAATTAAGCGAATTTATTAAGCGAATTTTTGAAACTGTTCCTAAGTATGCACAAAAACACTCCTTCTGTATGAAAATCGATACGAATTTCCATACGTATTTTGTGGACCGGCCTTACAGGAATCAGCATAAATTACACCAATACAAAGACAGAAGAAGTGACTTTGCACATACAAAGATACTTCTTCTAAATGAGAATTGATATGATTTCCAATACGAATTCTGTCGACAGCTATTAAAACCCTATAACATCTAGGCTCATCAAATGGTCATACATACTTAAACAATCCTGAAGCAAAATGCTTCAGGATTGCTTTTAAGTGCATGTAACCATTTTGTTACCATCATATATTAAAGGGTTAATAGAATGAAACAAAAATTATAAATTTTGTCGCTTTTGTAGATAGTTATATAATCAATTCCCTAAGATTTACAGATAAACATAAAACAAACATGGTGAAGAAAGAAAGTGTCTTGAAATAGCGCCAAGTTAAGGGTCCGTCTCAAAAATTCGCTTAACTTCGCTTAACAATTCGTTTTATTCCTAATAATTTTCACCTCAGATGAAGTGTTATTGTAACACTTACGTGTTACAATAACACTTCATCTAAGGTGAAAATGAAGCGTCAAGTTAACACAAAAATAGTAAAAGTAAACAGCCAGTAAGTGACGGTCCACAAACTTGGTACAGGAAATTATATCAATTTTCATTTAGAAAATCGTTTTCGTAGACAACACTCAATATGGATAACGACAGTTCTTCTGAGAAGAAAATGGTATAATTTGGGATACGAAATTTTGTGGACGATCACGAAAGTTTACCCCTATAAGTAATTGCCCAAACGAAAACGAAGTTCAAATACATTGTGACAGAACTTGCAAAAAATGATGTATAAATTCTTCTGCGTAGATACATTCACAAAGGATTAAGCATCCGTTGTTGTTCCTGATAATGTAATAATGCCACATAATTCTTATCACAATAAGAAGCATTTTCATCAGAGAACAGGTGTTTTCACCAAAACACTCCTTCTGTATGAAAATCGATACGGATTTTGTGGGCGCTGTCTAACCACCTAAAGTATATTACAGGATTGTGTTAAATAAATACAATTTTCGTGATGTTCTCTAACGAGCTAATGTATGTAAACAATGTATATGATTGTGTTAATGCATGTAAAAAAAACGATGTTGCATTGTTACTTTTAAAATCTTTTGTCAGGGTTACATAGAGACACTTGAATCAAGTTCACATTTTTCATAATGCTTAACACCTGTATTGTACAATCTATGTAAACAACACCTGGAAGTAAGGGATCGTCCACGAAATTCGTATTGAAATTCGTATCAATTTTCACATAGAAGGAGTGTCTTTTTGCGTACTTAGTATGCACAAAGACACTTCTTCTGTGATGCAAACGGTACTCTGTGCAATAACATTTTTGTAGGCGGTCCTAACTTTCAGGGCTATTTAGTTTTATGATAATATTTGTTTATGAAGAAAAACTTTAATAGTCAAAACTTTAAAATTCCTGGAACCCATTCGAGAATCCACCAGCTCCTGTAGGGGGATCTTTTTCTAATTTAGATTCTTTCATAAAGGTTCCACAAATATACAAATTAACATTCATGGACAACAAAATATTGGATTTGATTACCCCCAGTTTTTAATGTGAGTGAGTGAGTGAGTTTTATGTTTAACATGGTTAACCTCCGAAAATTCGAGGAACTTATTTCCAGGAGGGACCACGGCGTAAGTAATAATATTAAGCTTTAACATAATAATATTAACGTAATAATATTAAGCATTAACATGAGAAAACGGCTGCTAGTAATTATTGAAACAAATTTCCTCACAAGAAACTACATAATTAATTCTAGGCATCTAAGAGGACACAGTATTAAAATCCTACATGTATATTACTCTTAAGACTTATACATTACTCTATCTTAGAGACCCACCAACAAAATTTAAATACAAAATTCCACCATTCTTATCTTAAAAGATATACCAGCAGAAAATGAAATTAATTCTTTGAACAAATTTTAACAGAATCATATAAACAGAATCATTCCGAACTCGGGAGAATGACATTAACTTTGTGGGCGATCCTAAACTATTATAAAAAAATAATCTGAAAAATATCAAAAAATGTATAGCTATGTTAGTAAATCTTTTTTTTCATTTTTACAAATCCATAAACGTAATTCGAGTATATTTATCCGCCGAAATACATAGCAAACAGGTTGTGGAAATATATTACTTCTAACCATTTAACCCTATTCATACAAAGTGGTGATACAAAGTAGTGGTACGGTGATACACCTTCTGAAAATATAAACCCATCATCTTGCCTCCATAAACTACTCTTTGTTAATTTAAAACTCTTAGTCAATGAAGACTCCTCAAGATTATTTTTGAATGCATTACACCTATTATGTCAAACAGTAATACTTTAATCAGTGTAGCTGATTCCTCCATGGAGGCTGATTTGATGAAAATAGCCCATTGTTTGAGACCAAGAAAGCACGGTACAAATAGGGTTAAGATGTTATAGTAATTATGTGTTAAAAAGAAATATTGAACTTAAGAAAACAAGACAAAAATGAAGCGTTGCTTTTATAAAGAAATTGTAAGCTTGGAGTCTGTGTTAATGAAACTATATAACTGAAATATTGTACGCCATTCATATCATTTTCGTATACAAGACACTTTTTTGGGACACAAATCATTCTATTTGTAAAACAAGTGCAGTGTTACAGGCAAGATTTGGCGTAACAAATAATCTAACTCCATCTGGAAGACGAATCATGAGAGGAAGCAAAATTCTTCTGATCGTCGTATAAACCGTCACTTACTGATCTTCTTTTTAATGTTGTTCTCACAACACAAGCCAACAGAAAACTAAGAGCATAAATACTAATAGTGATATAACATACTAGAACAGTTAAACCCTGCTCAATTAAATTTCCAAAAATCAGTATAAAAGCAAATCCATAGACATTTCCGACCATCATAGCAACTCCACAGGAAGTTCCTTCTGGTATAGGGTAAGTCATCATTGCAGCTTGTTCCATTGCAATAGGGACATAGGGGATACCAAATGCACCCATAAAAGCATAAGATGCAAATAAGCCATATTCAGAGCTTTTATGAAGTAACAACATGGAAAAGATTGTCCATGTTGCTAAAGCACAAAATATTAGAACGGTAGATAATAAACGATAGCAATGAAAACTATCAATAACTTGTGAAGCAATAACTATCCCAATAATAGCAAGACCGTCCGCAGTAAATCCCATCCAACCAATATTTGTTTCTTTCACTTTACCAGATACTAGCTGATTTAGCACAACAGAGAAAAAGAGGAACATACCGAAATACAATCCAAAAGTATGTAAAAACAGGTGGTAGTTCTTATCAGTTGCAAGCTTCTTCAATGATGTCAAGTAAGGCATTTTATGTTTCTCTTGTCGCACGTATGCTGCCGCAGCAGAGGGTGCAGTGGGTGGTGCCTCTTCAAAAACGAGGAAAGCCAAGCCCAGACAGAACATTGACAAAAGTAGCTGTGAAAGAAATAATCTAAATATACCATCCTGGATTTCTGTAAGATTTTCTGAATCAGGTACCATTTGTGTTGATTGCACAAAGGCAAGACCTAAACCAAAGATATTCATTAAAATTCCGATACCTGTTGCTTTTGCGTGTTCATGCTCAGGAAACCAAACAGTGGCTATTCTTGGTGGAAGTAATGAAATGATACCAATACCCAAAGCAGCAGCTACTTGACCACACAAAACAAACCAAAATTGATTTTGTGCTTGACCTGCATAATGCAATGAAGCAGCTATTGCATTTAAACTAGATGCTAGTATCATTGATGATCTCAAACCCCATGTTGACAAAAAGAAAGTGCATGGTAACGCAACCACAACATAAACAATTATGAACGTATTGGATACCCAATCAGTAATCACATGTGAGACATTCCAATAGCGTGATGCAACATCATTTATCGCATTAATAGAACTGAACAAAACTGCATTTGCTAAAGTATTGAGGGAAAAAACAAACAGAATAACCCATCTTTTTCTTGTTGTTTTGAATTCTGATGTAGACTTGGTAAATCCTGCATTGATTGGTGGTAATACTGTAACTACTTCTGTCATTGTTTATTATCACTAGAAAAAGCAAAAGGGTGGTTACGTACAGTTTATGTAAAACAAGACAATGGAGATTTCACCTTCGCGTATAGGCTACTTGCGTTCTATCCTGCAGGAGGGAACACAAGTAACCTATGCAAAGGTAAATACAGCGTTATAAAGGCGGGGCTTTTTTATCATACAGAATAAACGTTATTTTGCATAATGAGACATCTTCCGAGATGAAAAAGGTACGATTAGTGAAATATGTGGAATTGATTGTCTGACAATGGGACGTAAGAATTGGGAAAGTATTTGTTCTGAATCTCAGCAATAAGAGTAACAAAACATTTTTAGAACTATCAGTATAAGTATAAAACAAATCCAACTGGAATTACAATAAAAGAACAATAACTATTAAAAATATTTCCTTTGATTATACCTCTCCAGGCCCTATTCTAGACCATTTACAGGTCCAAAAATTGGACGTTACCTCTTAAATAATGATAAGCAAATTGCCTCTTTTATGTAAAATAGTCCTAAAAATACCTAATTAATATTTTTAGGACTCTTTTTACATAAAAATGCCCTTTTTTAATAATCGGACGCTGCCCTCCTGTTCTAGAATAGGCCCTGCTGTCAATTCTTTAAAGAGAAAACATTTCATGTGAAAGAAACTAGAATGACATTTAAATTTAAGATAATAATATCATTCTAAAAACACAAAAGGTTAACAAACACAAAACAGAATGTTTTATGCATTGCTTTGCAAACACCTTCCAGCTGAAACTATGGTGAATGTTAAACTGATAATAAAACAGAATCTAAATTAAGTAGAGGAATATCATAGAGGCGGATTTAGAACCAGATTTAACTTAGTCAGAGCGGTGAAATGGATACATTAACAACAAAAACTTTCAGACAGAAAAACTTTCGAATTTTTCTATTATTTCAATAAAATTTGGCTGACAGCTTTAAAATGGCTATCAAAAGCAATAGAAAAGTGATTAGCATATTTCTGCATGCTTTTAAACATTTTTCTCTTTGAACTTGAAATTTAGTGATTGAATACTTGTCCGAAAATTTTTCGAAAAAAAATATCACTGAAATTGAAAACTGTCCGAAAGTTTTACCGCTAAACTTTTTTTATTCGAAACTTTTTCATTCAAAACTTTTTCCGACAAAAACATTTGTTGTTAATGCACTCAAGTCATTACATTTGAATTGCTTTATGCATGAAGATGGGTCTCAAAACACCCATCATCATACATAATGCTATAAGGATAAAAATTTATAGTTCTTCCTGGTGGTGCTCTGACCAAGGGCCAAGGCTGGGTCCGCAAATAACTTACGATAAATTATAATAATAATAATAATAATAATACAAAACAATATGTGTATGTAAACATTTATAGCCGAAAATATATTACAATGTATATGAAAATATCAATGTCAAATCTTTGTCAACGAAATACTATAACAAATGGGTGATAGTAACAATAAAATTAGTTAAAAAATTCAATGCAAAATTCCAATATTTATGCGAAAGGCACCATATCCGCAAATCAATTTTTATTCAGAATGTTTTTATGTATACTTCATAATGCACAAAAACACTTCTTCTGTGATGAAAATGGTACCTAATTATGGAAGGTAAAAACGATTTTAGAAAAGATAATTACAGACTACTACACTAGCGAAACTACATTTTGTCTGATAGAATGCCAAATAAGCTGTTAATTACAAACACATACTACCCAGCTAATTATAAAAATAATTAATATACAAATCCAAGTAATTTTTCTCAAAAGTAAGTGTGTTTGATAAACCAGGGCGTAATCAAACATAGGGCATCGTTTGGTCAGTGAAAAAAAGACTTTTATATAAGAACTATCTTTAACTAGGTATTAGATGACGATTTTATATAACTTAGGGACCTTTTTCGTCATAAGTGTCTAAATAATTGGACCCAGCTTAATAATAATATGTAAACATTATTGTACTGAGCCAGGATGAGAATGCTGTTATGGAAAAATTCCGTAAGACTTTCCATACAACCAGTAATAAAAAATGAAACCATGAAATGTGGCGTGTTTTTGCTAAAAAAAAAATTCGGAACTAAGATTTAGAGACCGTCCACAAAATTCGTATGGAAATTCCTAACAATTTACATACAAAAGAAGTGTTTTTGTGCATACTTACAATGCACAAAAACACTTTTGCTGTGATGAAAATGGTTCGTATTACGATACGAATTTTGTGGACGGTCCCTAAGACTTTTGTAAAAATACAGAATTCCAGAAAACTTTCATCCCTGATGGAGATGGAAATAAAATAATTAAGAAACAAGACTATCCCAAGCTATAACCTTGACCGTCTGGTTTTGATGGGCATAAGAGTTAACAACAACGGTGTTATAAATCATTTACTACAGGCTCACATTATGCTACTTCGTTCAAATTGCGATTTGAAATCTGGTCCTCATCAATGTCACTATCATCTTTATTGAAATCGTCAGACAATAGGTGATCAATCTCTGATCCCTGTCGTCGAAGTTCAGTTTTTATGACACATGAAAGCAAAAATACAATTGCATATATTCCAGCAGTTATATAACAAACAACGGGTAGTTTTCCATGATCAATCCATGCTCCAAAAAACAGGACGAAGATAAAGCCATAAATATTACCAGCTATTAAAATCATTGCACTGGATGTACCTTCAGGTACAGGATACGTCATTTCAGCAGCTTGCTCTACACCCAATGCAAAATAAGGAATTCCAAATAGTCCAACACATGAATATGAGATAAACATTCCCCAACGAGAGCTACTGTGTAACAAAAGGAAAGTAAACACAACCCAAGACACTAATGTACAAAAAGTTATAACCATGGAAAGTGATTTATAACATTGATACTTGTCAATTAATTGTGCGTTTATCAAAACACCAACAATAGCAAAAACATCAGCCGAGAATCCCATCCAACCAACATCAGTTTCCGGAACTTTCCCAGTAACCATTTCATTTAATACAACACAAAAGAAAATATACAT
>JAUCNQ010119127.1:0-18963 GCA_032352715.1 Bougainvillia muscus
GCTTATTTTGGGCGCCCAAAATAGATGTGCCCAAAATCGGTATACCGCCGTCCAAACTGACCTAAAATACCCCCTGACTGCTAATGTTAAAAAGTATAAAAATTAATTTTTGAATTATTAATTTCTCATGTGTCTTTCTTCCTTAGGGGTTTATAACAATGATTCATCATTTCTCTACTTGACAGGTTCTAATGACCTTTGAATTATGATGGCCAGAGTGCCCCTATAATCCGCTGGAATTACCTAGCTCTTTAGGGATCATCCACAAAATTCGTATGGAAATTTGTATCAATTTTCATGCAGAAGGAGTGTTTTTTTACTTAGTATGCACAATAACACTTCTTCTGTGATGAAAATGGTTCATATTACGATACGAATTTTGTGGACGGTCCCTTAACATAACGTTGCTGATTGGAACGCTGCCCCTCGATATGCTGACTAAACTAAATTCTACTATTCGTTGTGACTTTATTTTTAGTTATTTTTATTTTAGAAAATATAACAAATGGTGTATTACGTAGAAGATGAAGATATTACTTCTACTTCTTTTCTTTGCTTTACATGCTCACAGTGGTAAGTATAAAACGTTTGTGTGGACCTTTTAATTCAATATTCATTCAGAAGAGTTAGAAATTCTTCTGTTGTGAAAATAATGGTACAAATGATTCAAGTTTTGTGGACGGTTATATGACCAATTTTCATACAAAAGGAGTGCTTAGTGCTTACTTTGTGTGCCCAAAGTCACTCCTTCTGTGATGATACTGGTATGATTTGCGATACAAATTTTGTAAACGGTTCCTAATACTGTTATACTTAATTTTGTTTTCACTTGGTTGCTTTATTTTCATTTTTTCTGGTTCAACTATAAGTTACTACTAAGTCTTTCCGTTTTAAATATATATCATATATGCACATCGTCACCCATTTGTGGTTAAACTTTTGACACTATTTGCATGGAGGCGATGTATACATTAACAAAATCTAACCGTTTGGTTAAAAAATAGATATTTAATGTATACATTATTTATATGCCTACATGCAAATAGTGTGTATGTTTTGTTTAAAATCTACTATGATGTTACAGTTGTGTGAAAATGAAAATTTTGTCTTAAAAGTGTTGCATCCTAGAGTTACACCAATAATGCACTCTCTGACATGTGATAAATGGTGCATAAAAATGGCTGTTTTCCATTAAGGATTTTATCTTTCAACCAGCAGTAATTCTATACATTTTGTTAGGATAATATGACTTTCAATGTAGTGGTCAAAATGTCAAAACAAAGCTCTTTTTTTCTGAGATAATCTAATAAATTTGTTTCATTCCTACCAATTGGCATCTTAAAAAGTGTATTTGTGCACACTTTCATATGAAATTAATCTTGTTTTGGCAAACTAAAATTTGTCTTAACATGTCTGTAAAAAGGATGATATATTTGTTTATATTTAATGTAACTTGATGCTATAAGTTTTGACATTCAAGATGAAAGAAGTAATCTTTTCATTTTTATCTCTGAAAATGTGTATAAACTGTAAAATTATACTATTTGTGAAACAAGTTAAAATAAATCGTTAGCTTTCGCAGTGTTGATGTAAGAATTATTGTGAAATTTCGTTTCATGCCAAGTTGAATTCACCTAAAATAATTTTGAGGTCTATGTTTTGTTTATTTTTTCATCCTGATCGCACAAAAATGCATGCAATGAAAATATATGTAGATTAAATGTATTCCACAATGGTATCAAATTAACAGAGAGAAGAATTGGAATAAACCTTTTTTTTATCTTTTAACAGCACATGCTTCAATCCAGAATTCTGTTTCTCTACATTTATTTTACCAGATTCTTTTGAGCAACTTTCATATTTTAGTTCTTGTAAAACATCTTAAACTAACTTAAATTAGACACGTTCGGGAAAAACCTAGTTAAGAAAGACAAGATTTCCACAACGTCTTTAAATATCATAAACAGCCGTTTTGAAATTTGTACTTTTTTGATACTATAAAATTAGCCTTGGTCGATTATGATTTCTCAAGTACTACGAAATTCAATTGGTTTACATACCCCTCCCTCATTGTGTGTTTATTTTGATAAAAAAAAACTTTAAAAACATGACTTCTAATTTTTGATTGGTACCAAATTTTGTGCTTATAATTTGAAAGCTGTTAATATGAGTTATCCTTGCTGATTTAAAAATGTTTCAACTTTACTTTATGCCAAGAATTTATAGAATGCCACCCCTAATTTTGGATTCTATCAAATGGTAATTAATAAATAGACTTTAGACTGAAGGTCTCAAGGTTAATAAGGGTAAAAATATAAATCGCTTTAATTCGTTTCATTCACATTCCCCTTTATTTTCATCTCAGGTGCATACAAAGTATGCACAAAGACACTTCTTTTGAATGAAAATTGACGGAAATGAAGAGACTGTTTGAGATGATTGCTTAAGTAGATCATGAACAATGTGTAAAATATGTTTATTCCAATTAAACTACTTGCCTAGCCTGTTATTACATCTTTAAAAAGAATTTTCAAATTGCTCAGAAATAGCTTATTGTGTTTCTCTAAAAATCGTGTATAAATTCGTTTTTATTTTTACTTCTATGGAGGTGAAATCTTTGCCATATTTTTGCCACTTGAAACAACTCAAATCTAGTCAAGATGGTATTTTCTTTAAGATATATTTTTACTTTGCCAAAATGAAATACATCACTAAGTTACGAACCATCTTCATAAATTCGCTTAATTCCTATTAATTTTCATCTCAGATGAAGTGTTATTGTGCACACTTTGTATGCACAATAGTGTATACTTTGTATGCACAATAACACTTCACCTGAGGTGAAAATGAAGCGATTTGTTAAGCGAATTCAAGCGAATTTTCGAGACGGTCCCTTATTGTCATTTTCATAAAATACATAGGCCTTATTAAAATTTGTATTGCAAATCTTATCAATGTTTTTCATTCAGAAGAAGTATCTGCGCACGTATCATCCGTTCTTATTAGTCTGTCACGATTTATGATATGAAATTTTGTTGACGATCCCTAATGCTATTGTAATTTCTTTCTTTTTATAAAAAAGGAATCGCATCAACTTTTAAACTAATGGGATTTGTAATGTAATTTTATAAGCTTTTATATTCGAAAATCTTATTACTCAGCAGGGAATTTAAGACAATAAAATCAAATAGAAATACTTTGTGACGTCAGAACTATGTTTTTTTCTTGACAAATTGATGTTTTATAATTACTTCTTAATGAGCGTATCAGTGGTGATTAGATAGCTCATTAATACACACCACCAACCACTGTTATTTCCGCTACTAACATTTATAATACTAAAATAATGTCATTTAAAGTAGAGGGAGCGTTTATAAAAAAGTTATTTATGAATAATAACACTTGGTAACTCCCTTCAGCTTATGTTATTTGCAAAATAATATTTTTATTTATATATAGTATATACAGAGTCCTCCCTTAAAGATTACTCCCTATTATAAAAGCTGTTTATAGACTGACCTTTTGCTCGAATGAATAAGAGGTATGACGGTGAGTATTTTCTATTGTTTTGACAAGGCCAAAACGATAGAAAAATACTCTCCCTCATAAGCTATATAAACTTGCTTAGTTTAGCGGTTGGTTCAAGAATTTCACATCTACATTTACATCCATCAACAAAGACACTTCTTCTGAATAGAAACTGTTTGACATTTCCATTGTAGACGTTCCTATAGGGAATTCTAAGGATTGCTTTGCCTTTTAATTCATTTAAGTAACATTGCCAATCAACGTCAGTTGGAGTTAAACACTGCTTGAAGTCAATCAAATCGGTGTCTTACAGAAGTTCTAATTCTCAGCTAACCAATTACAAATTGGAATCATTTAAAAAATTCTAAATAGATTTAGAAATGTTTTATTTTTATTTAAGTTAATCAACTTTGTGTTCTCCACCTTGTAGTTTTGTTGTGTTGACCTTGGTACTCCATCTTAGGGACGACTGTTTACAACGTTCGTATCACATATTTTCAGTATATAGCTTCTGATACAAATTTCTATAACAATTTTGAATTTGCATGCAATCACTACTCTTTTAAGCGTCCGTCAACCCGACACTGCCCTACTAAGGGTTCGTCTCAAAAATTCGCTTAAATTTGCTTCCACAATTCGCTTTATTTCTATAAATTTTCATCTCAGATGAAGTGTTATTGTGCATACTTTGTATGCACAATAACACTTCATCTAAGGTGAAAATGAAGCGAATTGTGAAGCGAATTAAAGCGAAATTTTGAGACGAACCCTAATGAATGAAATGATGGTAAATTTTCCCCATATTTATGTAAAATACTCCTAAACATACCTAGTTTTTTTTAAACTTGGTATTTTTTTAGGTTTATTTTGAATATTGCCCTTATTAAACTGATCGGACACTGCCCTTCTGTTCTAATTTAGACCCTGAGATGGGCCTTAAAATAGAGAACCATAAAATGACTCTGTAGGAATTTATCTCTAAATATATTCTTTTTACATTAGGTGTTGCTAAAAGAAAACGGACACCAGTAATTGAGAAACCCTTACAGACTATCTACCGGGTTCGACTAAATGATACAGCCCGTTTACCATGTACTGTAAAAAAACAATACAAAGGAATACGTAAAAAGATCTTGTTCTTTTGGTCCAAACTTTTATCATCAAAGAGTTCGTTTGAATGGATACGTTTGAATTTACCTCGTCATAATGTAGTATTTAATGAATACCTTGAGATTGAAAATGTACAGTCGACAGATCATGGTAATTATACATGTTATGCAAAGAATCATTTTGGTACTGATTATTCAACAATCAGTCTAATAGTTATTGACAGAGATTTGAATGCAACAGTAAAACGTAAGTAAATTAACGATCATCCACAAAATTCGTATGGAAATTCGCATGCATTTTCATTCAGATGGAGTGTCTTTGTGCATACTGAGTATGCACAAAGACACTCCATCTGAATAAAAATTAGCCTAATGTTTCTTTGTGATATGTAGATGGTATCATTTTCTCCTTTCTCAGTAATTACATTTTTGGAAACATCACTGCATAAGAACTAAACATTAGATCTGCAATGCTGATTTAGTCATTTTTGTTGAAAGAAATAGAAATTCTCAACGGCTTGTCTTATTGAAAGATTCTTTCTTTTAGCTCGATCATTATCAAGGGATGATTCATCACCACCTGTCAATTCCGATATTTATAGAAGAATAATGGGTGAAGGTAAGTTCTTGGTCGTGCTTTTTTAATCTAGGCCTTTTGATGCTGCCTCTTGCTTTCTGATGATGAAAGATTTTTTTTTTATGTCAAGTCCTAAAATAAATAGTTTTCGAAGAGAACTACGTATTTTTTTCTTATTTACTTCGCGAATTCAATCCAACATTCATTACTTTTTACTGCACAAATACACTGAAACTAATTTGAAAGCAAAATATTTAGACAACTCATAAACGAGAGGATATTACCATCTTATTCACACATTTTGAGGATGAGGATCGAACTCACGCCAACTTCACTCTACTGGCTGTAGAGCAAATATTCAGACATATTGATTTCACTACTTGTTTGTCAATGGATTAGGGCCCGTCCACAAAATTCGTATCGTAATGCGAACCGTTTTCATCACAGGAGAAGTGTTTTTGTGCATACTAAGTATGCACTCCTTCTGTATGAAAATTGATACGATTTTCCATACGAATTTTGTGGACGTCCCCTTATCTGTTTCCTTCATTTTAGAGTATCTCAAAGTATCTATACCGTATCTTCGAAAGTATTTCATCGTTGGTAAACAAGCGAAAATGAAATGTCTTGTTAAGGGAGAATCTAACTTGCGTATCAAATGGTTATTCAATGGCAAACCGTTACAATCATCTCTGAAATATATTGAAAAAATTAAAATCTTAAAAGTACAAAATTTTACTTCTGAAGACGTTGGAAATTATACTTGCATTGCAGTAAGTTCCAACAAGAAGGTTAACATGACTATTGCTGCTGATATACTTCGTTCGTACAAACCCACTAAAGCAACTGTTATTTTAACTGCGAAACCAGGGGAAAATATTACATTAACCTGTGAAGTACCTGCAGATAAAGTCAAATATACTATGTGGGATATTCCTGAGCAAGTACGAAAGCAAAACAGGCAGCGCACATCGTCGGATGATTTGCAAAAAGATCTTGCATTGAAAGATATTGTACTGAATGATAAAACTCCATCCAACCATACTTTTGTGGAAACGTATGAATTACGCAATGTGAGTGAGAGGTTACATACTGGCAAATATATCTGTAAAGCTGCATTTGTCAATGGTGATACAATGCATGTCGTGAAGGAGTATATAATCACGTTTAAAACAGGTAAGAAACACTCGGGAACATTTCACATAATTATTATACCTTTTTATCCTCAGGAAAAACGTAAGGCTAGTAGATTCGTCGATTAACCCATTGGGTGAAAAGGGTGTAAAAAAATTTAAATAAAGGTGTAAATGCAAATCAATACTTATCTACCTTTTTTATTTCATGTCAAAATTTATAGTTTCCTCAAATAATTATTTTTTAATTTTTTATTCTTAAAATTAATTATTTGAGGAAAAATTTGTCAAAAATAATTTTTTTGAGGAAACTAATTTTATGATACATAGGGTTTATATATATTATATGTTCTTATTTGATTCGTTTCAAAGATTCGCTTAAATTCGCTTCACAGATCAAATTTTTGAGACGGTTCCTTATGGTATGTAATGAATGAAGTACTTTTAAATTATGTATGATCTTATTTAGATATCACAACTTATGGCACTACAGGTTCTGACAGTAAACTACTGATGATTGTTGTTCCCATTGCTGCAGTTATTTTAACTATCGTTATTGTTTTAATCATTTGCTTACAATGCCGAAAGAAGGTATGTCATAGAAGAGTCTGTTGTCTTTTTTTATACTCGATAATAAAAAATAACATACATTGTTATAGAATTTCGTTAACTTACTTGATTTATTCTCTATGTCCAAACTAACAAAAGAAGACTTCGCTGTCTTATTATTTGAATTTTAAAAAACCCATAATTATGGCAGGGTCGGATCCAGGTAAAAGACCTGCGAAAAAGAGTAAAACTATTAAAATTTCTTTTAAATTTTAATGGTCTAGCACTTCTTCGCAGGCACGTGCCTACTATTTTCAAGCTTCTACATCCAACATTGTATAGCTATGTCGAATGTAGATACGTTCCTTAATAGTAGTAATGCCCGTCCTTCTGAAATAGTAGCCAATGATTCATACAGATGCGGGAGACAACTCTGGAATATGATATGTGGTGTTAGATTGCTGAAGTACTGAGTAATAAGACAAATAATCAATCAATTGAACTGTTTCAAAAGATTTAGATCCGCTTCATTTCTATCAATTTTTATCAGGTGTCTTGAGATAAAAATGAAACGATTTGTGAAACAAAATAAAGAGACTTTTTGAGACGAAGCTTTATTGTTTTATCCCAGCTAATGCAATAAAATGGCGCCACATAATTAATCATCAACTCTTAATTAATTGTGATATTACTTGAGCTCAACTTATGTGTACTTTATGTTAAAGATAACTCATTTATCTATATTTTAGCACAATAAACTGTTATCGCAACACTCATCAGTGATTCTTGCAGACAAAGATGACGAGGAGGATGGGATGTCGTTTCAGATATTAACGAAAGAACCCCACGGTTCGCTTACCATTCATAGAAAATCTACTGATGAAACGAGTTACTATACCAGCCATACAATTTTTAATAACAGTGGCACCTTGGAGAGACGTATTAAAATCGAGAAAGTTACTTCTTCAAAACTTTCTCTTAGTAATGCAAGAAATGATAGTCGCTATAATGGTTATGACACAATATCTGAATGTCCTGTTAGCAAGTCTGACTCTATGTTGTCACAACCTTCTTGTGATATTACTTCAGTAACCAGCAGACCTTTATCAGAAAACTTCTCTAGGACTAATAGTGTAAATAAAAAGGAGAGATCCTCTCGTGATGCTGAACAACCTTGTGCTTCATGTACTGAACTGAGAAATAGTCCTGAACACAGGAGGGAAAACTTACAAGAAGAATCACGTTGCAGTGTAAATAGTTTGAAATCACAGAAAATTGATAATAGTTCATTATGTGCACTTTCTGCAGAGACCAAAAATTCAAGTTGGCCTGGTCAAAGACTAATACCAGGTGATTCCGAGTATATTGATTTTCTCACTGAAGACCAGACTGTGTGTTTAACATCGCCGTATAGACGTTCATCATTAGACAGTTCAAATAAAATACGTAAAACCAAAACTCCAGAGAGAAACAGGAGGCGTAGTAAAACTCCACCGTTAACTTCAAGAACTTCAATTCATTCTGACAGAAACAGTATTAGTACACCGCCGTCAACGATATCTAGTCTACACAATAGTGACAACGATCTAACTTTGTATGTTTCTAAACACCCTGAGGATGAAGACTGTTTGCTAAAACGTGAAATGAAAATGTGGGAACCACTCATAAAAAATTCTATGTACGACAAAAATGCTAATGTAAAGAAGAATGACGAATCTACGAAATTATTATCAACATTATCACCATCTGACGAACTCTCTCATAGGGATGATTTAATACTGTGATAATATTTATGCTTTGTCTCCTATTTTTTCTACTAAGGAACCGCCCACAAAATTCGTATCTAAATTCGTATCAATTTTCATGCAGAAAGGGTGTTTTTGTGCATACTACTTTTGTATGCACAAAAACACTTCTTCTGTGATGGGAATGGTTTGTATTACGATACGAATTTTGTGAATTTTGTGGTCCCTAAGTAAGGTATTGTATAGAGACATCTCAGGAGAAGTGCTTTTACACATACTCTGTATATACACTTCTACTTGATGCAATTGAACCTATTTTGAAAAACAAAGTGTCTAACCCTGAATGTTGGTTACTATATCCTTGCAGAGTATGTTATAATGCTATTTAACTTAGTTCAAACGCAATATTTCCTGGGTTATTCTTTGGACACTATTAGTTCTTTCGTATCTCAAATTTGACCAGTTTCATAAAAAAATAAATCAGTCTTACCGTGTGGACGATTTCTTTCTTTTTGACCCTTACATAACTATTAACCTCATTTTCCAATAATGGTCACACGTGCTTGAAGAATCCTAGAAAATTTGCTACAGGACTGTTAAAGCATGTGTGACAATTTCAAGATATTAAGTTATACTTTGTTTATATTTTTTCGCGAAGTTTCATACAATCTAATCTACAATGACCATCGATCATGGTCAGCGAGATACCTTTTTTCAAATGGCATTATTTTATGTTTATTGTAGATTAGCTTGATATTAAAACTCGCCGTTTTTTTGAAAAGCAACAAGATGTTTATTTCACGTTTATATTGATAAGGGACCGTCCACAAAATATGTTTGGAATACGAACCATTTTCATCACAGAAGAAGTGTTTTTGTGCATTATATATATGCACAAAAACACTCATTTTGTATGGAAATTGATACGGATTTCCATACGAATTCTGTGGACGGTTCCTAAGAGGAAACTTATTTTAAGACACCATTCTAAATGGACAGAGGCGGGTTTAAGAGTTTGCTTTACGTTATTAAGTGAGATGTCGCTGATGATTTGATTCAGCCTTTTAATCCCGCCTTTAAAGTACTGTCCACAAAATTCGTATCGCGAATCGTACCAATTTTATCACAGAAGAAGTGTCTTTGTACATAAGTATATGCACAAAGACACACACTCTATGCATTTCCATAGGAATTTTGTGAACGACCCCTTATCCCATTTACCTTGCCGTCGTCGAATGATTAAGATAAAGATTTATAAGAGCAAAATTTGCTTTAGATTCGCTTCACAAATCGCTTCATTTTCACCTCAGATGGCACAATAACACTTCATCTGAGATGAGAATTTTTGAGACGGTTACTAATACAGTAGGACAATGCATGACTCAAGGAGTGGTTGCCCATCTTGTTAGCTGAGATGAAGTTTAAGCTGCTCTTTTAAATCATAGTTCTTTTGAAGAGTTGTATATATTATTAAGCTATTTGCAAAAAACTAATATTAAATTACCTGTGATGTTTTGAAATCCCTACAATTCTAAAATACTCCTCTAGTACATTCTAGCTTTTGCCCAAGAAAAACGCATGTACCTATCTACCCGGCTTCACCTGCTGTAATTCTGTTTTTATAACAAGATATGATGATATTGGTTTTAACACTTCCCTGTTAAACTAATTTGCCAACCTCGTCCCCAAAGCCTTTTATCTCTTTTTGACGATTTTTGACGGCAAACCGTTTTTCGTTCTTTTCTGTGAAGGGCAAAAAGTGCTGGGATCGAGTTTACTTGGTGAGTTTCAACTGCCGTATGGCATTTTCTTCTATGTATCAAATCAAAGTTAAAAGCAGATATAATGTAGTCTTCCCATTGCCCATGACCTTGCTTAGAAGCGGGATTGATTTGATGGTAGTTGCTAATAGGCTTTCATACCGGCTACTGGAAAATGATATATATTTGTGAAAATGTGCTGGGATCTGGCAAAAATGCTGGAAATTTGAGATAGTACATTAGTGGCTATTCTTCTTGTAAAGAGATCATTTCAATCGGTACAGGCTAAGATAACGCCGTGCTAAGATACAGTGTTGCTTGTCTTTTTTAAGCGGAAGGCGACGAAGAACAAACACAAGAAGTGCTGGATCGAGTAAGGGCCTTCTTACACCATCGCTAATACTAAATATACTAAATCAACCTCGTTCCCGGGTTTTTTCGCTTTTTTACGTTCTTTGACGTTTTCTGTCCTCACATAAAAAGTAACAGGATCTAAAGAGGGCTAAAGTCCAGCAAGTATCATTAAATGCTAAATCAGTTTACCGGTCGGGGAGATGAACAACAGTCAGTCTTTTTTCCCCCAAGTAACGGTGAAATTGCTTCGACAGTGGACAGGTACGCTAACATATGGTTCCTATGCGTCCGGAAACACTTAAATCTACGATTCAAGTCTATCATAGGCTCTATGCGACAATTTGTTATGATAAATAGGTGTTCTGAAAGCACTACTTTCCTGTGAAATAGAGCAGTTCTGAAAGATTTGATGCAGAAGATGTTTCTGACTACCTTGGAATGGTAAAACTGAACTGTTCTGAATCATTACGAAAAAGTTTCCTGTCAGAAAGAGGTGTTCTGAGGGGCGTAGTATTAGAAAATTAGCTTTTCTGATATAAAAGTGAAAAATGTATTTTAAAGTAGGAGAGGGGGGGGATAAACACACTAAAGTTATATAATTGTCTATTTCTCCCCAGAAAAACAAACTTAGATATCAAAAGCGGGGAGACTTCATTGAGTAATTTCTTTTCTTACTCTGTACTGAGAACTGAACAAAAAAACTCATTCCGAATCCTTCCGACGCACAAAGTATAGAGGTATGACCAGATCGAAATAAATCTTCAATAAAAACTAACAGGCACAGACGAGGGTCGAACTCGCGATCTTCGGTTTACGAGACCGACGCCTTACCACTTGGCCACTGCGCCATGCTTGAATTAATTTTCTACTTAAATCATATTTCAAATTATTTAATCTGTTTTGTTTTATTTTTAAACAACTTATTAATGTTTCCATAGTAACATAACATAGCGTTTATTATTAAAATCAGCGTCAGAGAACTAGCCTGTTCCACGACTCGCACATTTTTAATCAAAAATGTAGCCTAGCGAGTACCACAGTAGTAGTAGTACTCGGGGAACAACTTTTGCGACAAAGTCCTACTGACTCTAGATATTCGGAAAATATGTGGGGTCCGTAAATACTGGCTACAGAGAACTCGCTCTTCTGAGGATTACTATTGGGAAATTAGCTCTTCTGGGATGAAATGAAATATAACTGAGGTGAAATAAAAGGTGCGTTTTGGACCGGTTACTTTCTTCGCCAAGGGACGCTAAAGCTGTAAACCCACTTGGTTGGAGCTTCAGCGTGCCAGTTGGCGAAAAACCCCGATTAACTAGAACCCTTGGTAAGTGTGACCGCTTTTTGGAACTTTCGCATAATTGTTCAAAGAATTGAACGTTTGTAATTCGATTTTTTTATTCAAAATATTTACATTTCTAAAACGAGATAGAACGAGACATCTTTCAGTAAACATAAAAGATTTATTCCAATTAAAGTAAAAAATGCTTAAGTGGGACGGGTTCTTTGCCCCCACCCCTGGGGTGTCCCACTTAACGGGGTTCTACTATAAGTAGTTATTCAGAATACCTATTTTTCAGAAGACCTATAAGTCGAACCTTCTAACCTCTGTTCTTGTAATGTAAACCTGACCTGACACCAGACAGCTGAGAAATATACGTGTTCTTCGATATATTTTAAGAAAGTTCTTAGTAGCATAGAAATATGAATATTAATATATGAATATCATATTTCTATGTCAGTAGGAATGCTTTACCTGGAAAATAAGCTATTCTTAAAGGGTAATAATTTGATTTGGAAAATAACACACCTGGGAAATCAGAACAGCTATTTTTCAGAACACTGATTAGTGGATGCTTCTCCTCTTATCACTCTCTCACCCCTGCAACAGCGATGTGGGGCGAGTTAACCAGGATCATAAACCTATTATTCAGTTAAGTTAATCATGAAAGTATTCTATGGAATTTGTTAATCCTATTAGACCTATGGGTGTGAGGTCTAGGACAATGTAGGGATTGTATACCTCGAATCTGTAAATCTAGAACGGTGTGAAATCGTATCATCATAAAACATGATGAATGATACTATAATTTCAGTCTTGCCCGCATCAGTAGTATGAACTTTTCGTACATCCGGAAATAAATACATAAACAAATATGATTATTAAAAAATCCGAAATTCCGTGAAAATCCGGAAAACTCTCATCCCTGACAGACATTTTTCGCACCTCAGAATGACATTTTTATCTCAGATCACAGAATTGGGCAGATGATACGTTTGATACTAGCACAGCACACATAAGCTTACATTTGTACATTCTTTTCCAAGTATCCAAAAACATAATAACACTGCGCAACTGTAGATCGAAATGTAAATACCCTATACGCGGACAAAGATAGAGTGAAAGTGCCTAAATTGATATCCATTCCTTTTTTATAAATTTCCCTTCGAACGAGGATTACAACCAAAAGAGCAAGGAGAAGAATATATGCTACAATAGATTAAAGATTGGTAAACTATGTGCATTTTATGTGTACGTCATTCATTCACTGACTCGAAGTAGCAGTTGTTATAGCAGTCAGGCAGTCAGGACCGCCTACTTAACCAGCTGCTATTGTTATTTCCCTTCCTCACTCTCGTTCAAGTTAAGAAAGCGTAAGTGAAATCACGAAAAACGCACATTTACACCAATAGAAGAACACTAGTCTGATATGATTGTCAATTTGACCTGAGGTGGATTTGAAAGTTCATTCAACGGCCTAATTCAATTGAAGACAATTCATTGGAAGACTCGGCGAGTGTTGGGGTAGAATGGTAGCTACGATTGTTTGATTCTCGAATTTTTCTTTATATGGCTATTGTGTTCCCTTCCATGCTACTTCCCTAGATCAAATAGGAACATCATAGAAACATGAAGTGAGTAATGTATTAACAAAAATACGAATTTCTTTTAATAAATAAACGCAAACTAACAAAATAAATTATGCAGAAAATTTAACATTGTTTTACGTTAAAGACTTTATCATGCAACCTGCAGACCGGAGTAAAATACCAGATTTCAGCAAGTTGTTTGATAAAATCGTTAATTGATAGCATGCATTTCCATGCAGTGTTTCATTACGATTGACCAATAGATTGACTACGGCATGGATAATGGTTTGCTTACCTAGTTAATCAGATTACAGTTGGATCCCGATAAGTGGAACCCTGAGGGACCGGCGAAAATGGTTATACTAGTGACAGTCCCACTTACCCGGGCTTCAACTAATCGGGAATCAACTGTACCTACTATTCCGTCCTGTCAGTACTTAATGCCTATAGTGCCCAAAATTGTTAGACACGCAAAAAATATCCTACAATGAAAGAACGAGGGGTGAAAGAGGCAAAGTAGCAGAAATAACTTCCTCGCCGAAGAAATCAGGATGAAAGTTAAAATCGTACACTAGTGTCTAGTGGAATGTTGTTTTTCGTTCTTTCAAACATCAATTTACAATCATCTGACTGTAAATTCTGTTAGGGTTCAATCTCTAAAATTTCCTTTGTAAACTCGCTTCATTCCTGTCAATTTCCATCTCAGATGAAGTGTTATTGTGCATACTTTGTATGCACAATAACACTTCATCCGAGGTGAAAATGAAGTGATTTTTGAAGTGAATTAAAGCGAATTTTTGAGAAGAACCCTTACAAAAAGCAACAATTTTGAACATTCTCGGAAAAATGAAATAAAGTTTTGGATAAAAATAATCTAAACAAAACAGAGCGGTACGTCAGTTGTCAAAAATACTTTTAAAATCAATACCGTATGATTGGATCAAAGAATTCGTCTCTTTTTAAATGACGTCAATGTAATCTAATCAAAAATCTCTACATAGAGGTTTGATTGATTCAGAAGAAGTTCTCAGATTCACAAACCCAATCTACGAGTACCATTTACTTTTTGATGTTTCTCTGACGACAACATTACTCAGAGGAGAGTCAGCAAGGAAGTGGTTTTTTCCTCGTTATTTCCGGATTGTGGTTTTCGGATGCACCAAACAATTTTGTTTTACACAATCATATATCTTGTTTAACGAAATTTCTTATTCTTATTTGATTCTTACTTAACCCTTTTTTGCACAGTGTCCACAAATGTGCACAAATGGTCACACTCACTAACACAATCCTGCAGTTTTCACTGCAGGATTGTGTTAGTGAGTGTGACCATTTGTGGACACTGTGCAAAAAAGGGTTAAAAAAGTGGTAAATTTAGACCTAGTCAATTACTAGCACAGAAGATGGTTATTACACCAAACATGTGAGGCTAAAACTTTAACGCCTGGTGTGCATCAAATCGATACAATCCTGAAGGATTTCGCTTTAGGATTGTTTAAGTGTGTGTGACCATTTTGTTATTATCGGATATTAAAGGGTGAAATTATTTGTTTCGTTTTGTTTTACTTTACCTACACTATCAAAAGTTTACCAGGAATGTTTAAGTGTGTGGGACCATTTTGTTATTATCGGGTGTTAAAGGAATCCCGAACCCAAAAAGGCTAAAGGTTAAATTATTTGTTTTGTGTTAATTTACCCACACTATGTGGAAAGTATAGCCTCACAAATCCAATTAAATTTTAATAGTAAACAAATGGTTACTAGCCTTAAGACTCTATCTTCTTGGTCCAAGTAGGTTAAATCATGCTCAGAATCAGCCTATATATAAACGTCTACGTAAATCTAGAAAGTAAAAACTATAGAAAATATACTATATTCTGCTATGGAGAGGATTTTGTTCTATAGATTTGTTACCTAGGCAAAACTAATAAAGAAATTAATCTCATACATAGCCAATTAACTGTCAACTACTAAATATAGAATTTGCTGACGTTATATTGAGATTATTTAAAGAATATTTTCTTTTATAGCTTATCAATTGAGAGATAAACCAATTCACTTCGGGTTTGTCGATTCCCTGTAATTCCACAAAATTCGTATCAATTTTCATATAGAAGGAGTGTTTTTGTGCGTACTAATTATGCACAAAGACACTTCTTCTGTGATGAAAATGGAAGATTTTCGATACGAGTTTTGTGGACAGTTCTAGTTCCCATATGTATTTCGTATAAAATAATACTCTATACAATGTTAATGTTAATATGTTAATGTTAATATATTTGTCACCTAGATTGTGATTGAATCATAATTGACAGATGATAGTCCTTCAATGCTTCTTCTTTCTTTCCAAGTTTTCCACGAGTATCAGCTCGTCGTTTATAAGCTAAAGCATCTCGAGCTTGTAACTGTAAAGCTAGAAAAAGAAAATAATTATTTAAATCTGAAATACTGAGTGTCCTGAAATAGACTCACTAGCTTTAACAATCTGCTATCTAGCCAAAATAAAAAAAAATAAAAAATTGTCATTTGTTTTTGTTTTCTATGAAAAAAAACCCTGGAAAATCTTCTTTTTTTTCTCCAAATAATAGTGTACACTGTCATTGATCCGTAATAAATTTCATCCATACATTATACTTGTATAAGTCTTCGTAAAGAAAATCACACCATTTTTCATTAGGGAGAAGCGTTTTGGTGTGTACGCTATACTATATCTTCCGCGATGAAAATAATACGATTTGCGATACAAGTTTCGTAGATATGAACTTAATCATTGAGTAGCTTGCTCACTACTATTATATGAATTTGATATGCAGGCCCAAATCAGCAGGTCCACATCAACGTAAGCTGCCGAACCCTAAGAAAAAAAACCTCCGTATGCAAAAATGAAACTTCTTGTGAGATGAAAAACATTTTCCACGAAATATCTTTTACCTTTGGTAAAATCCTCTTCTGCTTTTTCATACATCTCTCTTGCAAAATAAACATTCCCACGGTTAAAATAAATATGAGCCCAGTTAGGACTCAATGAAGCTACGAAGAAAACGGACTTTATTAAACAAGGATCACAATATAACAGATTATAATAGTAAAATAGGTAAACCCTTTACTGTCTGGTGTATATTAAATGGTCATAAACACTTAAACAATCCTGAAGCATTTTGCTCTAGGATTGTTAAAAGTGTGTGTTACCACTTTGTTACCACAGGGATTAGGGTCAAGGCAGGTTTGCGTGCAAGCACATTGGTTTTCCGATGGAAAAATGGAAGTTGTTTGCTGAGAAGAAAACAACATTTTCATGAATTTTATATATTATAAGTAAGATGTCCGAGCATATAGTAATATATAATATATAAAAAAGACACGTGTACAAAAAGGAAAAAAAAGCACTGAAGACCAAGAGTAAATATATAGATCAAAAGTTACTTGCACTTCATTTCATCTTGGTAGATAGCATGGGTTTATCCTGCACAAAGAAAGGGTAAAATGTCCACTTATACTTCCAGATGGCACAGGGATACACCTATCTAAACTATGCATCTGCATTTAGAGTTACAACAAATCATACGCCTTGTTTGTGTCTTTGTATCAAATTTCGCGCGAATTCATTCGCTACTAAAGATCCAAATTCAGTTCTAAATTTTAAATTAAAAGGGGGCGTGATACTGTCAAAAAGACGTTTGAAAACAACTTGATTATGTATATAGCTTAAGTGGCTGTCAAATTTGTGGTAGATAAGATCAACTTTCAAAGAACAGGGTAGAAAGTTTTGGAACATTTCTTGAAGAGGTGACTAGAATAAATATTACGTCCGCGAAACATTTTGAAATGAAATGAACATATTTTAGCACATAAGTTACAAAAATGAATTATAAAATAAATACACCCTGTAGTGAAAAAATGTATAAATAAAAATATTAACGATTCGATTTCTCTGCTCCGGACGCCAACACAATAGTATGTAGATATGGCCGTGAAGCCACCGTAGACGAGACTAATACATTATAACAACACAAGACAAAAACACAGGACAGATCACATACTAGACTGAACATGTGGGATAAAATAATGTACTATGTTAGTATTTATTCTATGGGATGGTGGCAAAGATGCTAAATTAGTAAGAGTTCAAAAATAGTGAGTCAAGCAGTTCTTAAGTTGTGATTTGCTAAGATCAACAAATAGAGTTAATTTAACATAGAAACAGTATCTTTTTATCTAGTTATGTTGCGTTAAATCTGTTTTAATTATAGGTCCTAGTAAGAACTTCTTTGACAGCCTTTTTAAGTATTTTATAAATACCAATCTGCGTCTCTGTGTATGAATTAGAAATACCTTTCTCCGATTTGCACCCTTTGAGCATGTCAGTCTACAAAATAGGCTGCAAGTTGTATCGCAATGGTATTTTTCGTAAAGGCCAAGACAAGAAATTGACAAGGTTTGATACAAATTCAATCATTATCTGAGGTGCAATTACAACAACGAACGATGTTAAGAAAAAAGCATGTGGTCAAATGTTCTTTTGAAAAAGCCAGAACCACGCAGTTTGTTTTAACGCATAAAACGCAGCGTATCGTTCACACAACCAATGATTTCTTAATTGATGGAAACATATTCACAAGAAGGAGCGACTTGTGACCTTTCTGCGGCTATGAAGACAGATATGGGTGATTATCGTTGAAGCTCTTGTCTATAGGATTTGCTTCATTTGATTCATGGGACCCTAAATACTGTTAAGACACTTCGTATAGCCTCTCAAGCAAACAATAGATAATGCAAATCCCTGAAAGAACATGGGGCTAGCTGAAATAATTCAAGCCAAATCAAACAACAAAAACATATAAAAATGATAAAGAAAGTCTTACCGGCAACGTCCAAATCATCTAATGCAGTTTTGTCATTTACTAGAAACTAAAAAGATGAGCCAGTTTTAATTCCTTACTAAGGAGCCGTCTCAAAAGCGAATTGTGAAGCGAATTTAAGCGAGTTTTTGAGACGGTCCCTAAGCCATTATAGCCTAAACCTACAGGGTTTGTCCGCAATATAAAATAACCTTAGAATACTTACTTTTTGATTTTATGGACTATTTTATATAAAAGTTACACCGGGCGATGCTCTTTAGTTCTAGGTAAGGTGCGATTTTCTAAAACGTCAAGTTTCCTCAAATAATTATTTCAAAATGTAACTGCACACGGGTGGCACATCAATTTATTCTGATCAAGTTCTGATCACTGTCCACAAATTTAGTATCAGCATTTCGTACACGCTGCACAAAATCCAACTGTATCCGGACTTTTTTTCAGTCCGTATTCGTCGGTATTAAGACAGAATGCTAGCATT
>JAUCNQ010119128.1:0-10828 GCA_032352715.1 Bougainvillia muscus
ATTTTTTCGTCGGAAAAATTTAACCAATCACAGAAGCCATGACAGTTCATTTCGCCCGCAACGATTTTCCATTTAAAGGTGTCCTTAGGAACCATCTCAAAGGAAATTCGTATATAAATTCGCTTCATACTTATTAACTTTCATGCAGAAGGAGTTTCATTGTGCATACTGTGTATGCATGCATAATGACACTTCATCTGAGATGAAAATGAAGCGATTTATTTAACTAATTAAAACGAATTTTTGAGACCTTGCTAATACAGTTCCTCTAGGATGAAACCAGCATAATATACGAACATTATTGTTTTTCTATAGGTTATTGTAGCAGTATCAAAACTAATTGCTTCTGGAATGAATCGTGGTTCAATGAGTCAGTCATTAATTATGTTGAAGAATTATGCAGTGGATGATAAAGGAATGAAAGTAATTCGAATCTTTCCTAACCCTAACCCTAAGGAACCGTTCACAAAATTCGTATCGTAATACGAACCATTTTTATCACAGAAAGAGTGTTTTTGTGCATACTAAGTATGCACAAAAACACTCCTTCTGTATGAAAATTGATACGTGGACGGTCCCTAACCTAATGTCAAAGACCTTAACCCTAACCCCAAACTAATGTCTAAATTGGTCATAGAATGTTTTAACAATTCTGGAGCTGTGGATTGAAGAGTATAAAAACCGATTAGTCTTAAATTCTACTTTAACCAATCAGAATCGATTAGAAACTAATCCTGATTGGTTAAAGACAGATTTAATACTGACTTAAGCTAAGCAGAGACTAATCCCTGTTGAAACAACTCCCAACAATAAATTATCAATTGCAGATTCATAGTTCAAATCCTTGAAAATGTACATAAAATCTTTAAGATGTGACGTAAAAAAGGGGAGTTTAATAATATTAAACTATCTTGTTACATTTCTTCCTCATCGTTTTAGAGTACTGAATTCCCTGGAGAAGTTCGTGACCTTATCAAAAAGGTGCACACAGTGTTACAAGCAACAGCGCAAATGAAGGTATGAATGTATGGCGGTTGTATTTATTTGTTTAAACAAATATTTATACAGGGTAAATCAAATCAGAAATATATACAATAAAATTTCTTGTTATCAACGTGGACCCTGTTTTGTTCAGCACTTTGTGTCTGTGAACTTCTGTATCACATGGCACATCTACAATGTCCTGATCATATGTTGTTGACAACTTAATGGCAAGCGTGGACACTTTGACAGCCCTATTCAAGACCCACTATTCAGTGAACCCTTTTTCTTAAATAATGAAGAAGAAATTGTCCCATTTATGTAAAATAGTCTCAAAATATGTTTAGGAGTTTTTTACATAATAATTGGTCTTATTCAACTATTTGGACGCTGCCCTCCTATCGTAGATTACACACTGCATTGTCCTGATCCAAAACGATTTCATGAAAAAATTCAGGTTCCCACATACACACAAGAGGTCATGGTGGTATGATTTTGACAATCATCGTATTTGTGTGGAAAAATTTAACCAATCACAGAAGCCATGGCAGTTCATTGAACTGTCATGGCTTCTGTGATTGGTTAAATTTTCCCGCACAAATACGATTATCAAAATCAAACCACCATTCCATCTTCATCTGTAGAGAGTTGTGTTTTTGTGTATTGTAGATTTCCATATCAAGAGCTGAATATGATTCCTAAAATTCCTAAAAGTTTTCCTTTACTTTCTGTCTGTCTTTTCGTAATGGATTTTCATTAGACAGGTGTCTACTATCTGATTTCTTTTATTTAAGGAACACGAAGACGATATGGAGGTCTTAGTTGATCTGCAGTACAGTCTTGCAAAATCATATTCTAGTACACCAGATCTACGTCAAACCTGGCTACAAAGTATGGCTAATATTCATGAAAAGAATGGAGACTATTCAGAGGTATGGGAACTATATATTAAGACTATAGTCTTTCACACAAACTAAATGGAGAAAATTATTTTTCCAGATTTTTTGTATATCAGTATATACCCTTTTAATACCTAGTGTATCCACTGATAATAGTTATACACCATTAAATAATCATGCAGCATTTGCTAAGAAATTGTTAAAGTATGTGTGGCCATTATATTTAAATGGCTTATATTTAGTCCATAGATAAGAGACACTCGTGTGAAGATTAAGGGTTCGACTCAAAAATTCGCTTAAATTCGCTTCACAATTCGCATCATTCCTGACAATTTTTACCTCAGATGAAGTGTTATTGCGCATACGTTGTATGCACAAAAACACTTCATCTGAGGTGAAAATGAAGCGATTTGTGAAGCGAATTGAAGCAAATTTTTGAGACGGCTCCTAACTAGCAACTCAACAGTTTAAATTATTGATTTACTACGATAAACTTAGAAGTACATATTTTTAAAACCCTCTGAACCCTTTTAATCCCTCATAGTAACAAATTGCTCAGGCGCTTTAACAATCCTGAAGCATTTTGCTTTAGGATTGTTTAGTGTGTATGACCATTTAATAGATACTACGCATTAAAGGGTTAAAAGCAAGATATGTTTGTTAATCTTACATTATCATTGCTATCTGTATTTTATGGTCCTAGAAGTGCTTAGATTACTGATATTTTATATATACGTTTTGTCTTACTTTTCAGGCAGCAATGTGTTATATACATGCTGCAGCATTGGTTGCAGAATATTTAAAAGGTACTGGAGTGTTTCCAGGTGGTTGTTCAGTCTTCAAGCCAATCTCACCAAATTTAATTCCTGATGAAAGTGTGACCAAGGATGAAGGATCACTCTCCGAGTTGCAATATACACCGGTAAGTTTAATTATAGGAGTACTCACTTTCTGTTGGATCAATAGCGCAGTTGGTAGAGAAAACGCCAAGCAAGCGAGAGGTCATGGCTTCAAGCCCCACTTGATCCATAGTCTTTGGAGCACTTTTCACATTAAATCCGTGTGTAATGTATAGTAAAGAGTAATCGTACGTACGTACCAGTATATTCTTTTAAGGGAAGAAACTTTCGCGGAAAAAACTTTCACGGCAATTAAACCTCGATTTTCGCGAGAGTTACTTCCGCGACAGACGCTAAAGTTGGTCAACCTAGAAAATTTATTCCCGAGAAATCTCCAACTTTTTAAAAAGCACGAAAGTATATTCCCGCGAAAAGAAATCTAAAACATCGTATATTTTTTATTTTTTGTTTTACAAATCATAATATACATTATGACCACTCTAAAACAAGAAAAGTTTATAATCTCACCCCATATCTTCTGTTTTAAGTACAAAACATATGTTTACTCTAATAATCCCGCATCAAATTTCGATTTTTTCATTGTTAAAATCGCACACCGCGAAAGTTTATTCCCGCGAAACATATGAAATTCTCAAATCCGCGAAAGTTTATTCCCTTAAAAAAATTTAAAAGGCTTAACCGCGAAACTTAATTCCAAAAATTTCGCAGTGATTTTGGAGATTTTGGCACCGCGATAGTTTCTCCCCGCGAATAGCTTACGATACGGTTTTCATTTCAGGATCTGCTTTTTGTATACTCAAGAACCATCTTAAAAAAAACACTTTATAAATTCGCTTCATTCTTAATAATTTTCATCTCAGATGAAGTGTTTTTGTGCATACTTTGTATACGCAATGACACTTCATCTAAGATGAAAATGAAACGATTTGTAAAGCAAATTTTTGAGACGTAAAATCTTTCTCCAGATAAAAATAGTGTACATATTTATTCTTTCTAGAAACACTTGTTAGATATATTTGAAATTTGTATTGATCGTTTAAAAGTTGCTGAGCGTTATGAAATGATGGGTGAAATATATAAACTTGCTATACCTCTCTACGAACAAGATAGAAATTATCAAGTAAGATGAATGAAGCGTTTAGCTTCTGAGACTCCTGTGTTACTCTCATTTTTAGAGACCGTCCACAAAATTCATATGGCAAATCATACCATATTCATCACAGACAAAATGTCTTTTTGCATACTTAGTATGCGCAAAGACACTTTGTCCGTGATGAAAATGGTATGATTTACGATACGGATTTTGTGGACGGCCTTTTATACTCCTGTGCTACTTCAACTATAACTTGTCACAGAAGATACCTTTTTATTCTCAAACAACACCAATAATATTCTAATATGTCACATATATTTTGTTTTATTTTAATTGTTGAAGCTGTCTTACACTACATGATTTACAGAATTTAAGTAATACAGGGGGTATTACTTATCAAAAGAATTAAGGGACCCTTCGCTTCAAATCTGTTATTCAGGGGGTTAATTTCATCTTCTCTGTTTTCAAGGCTTTAGCACTCGCATATGGTACCTTAAAAGAAGCATATGAGAAAGTCGTCCATGTTATGATGACTGGTAAACGAATACTTGGAAGATATTACAGAGTTGCTTTTTATGGAAGGGTACGTATGCATGAATGAATTTTCTAAGGGACCATCCACAAAATTCGTATGGAAATTCTTATCTATTTAAATTTAAATTCCACAAAATGCTGGAAAAAGGGCTTTTTGCGAAAAAGGCTGGAAATGCTGGAAATGAATATGGTTTTCAAAAAGATATACATTTTTACCTTGTTGTAAATGATATACTTGCTTATGTTTCCGTTCTGTAAATGCTTTATCCGACGATCTAGACACATTGTGATTTCATCGTATTGAGTCGACTACGTAAAATTTAGGCTGGATTTTCATAGCTTTTTTCCCCTTGAAGCTGGAATTTCATATACTTTTATGAGGGAAAAAGCTGGAAAATGAACTATTATTGGGGGGAAAAGGTTGGAATTTTCTAAAAAAAATTATGTGGTCACCCTGAATTATTTGTGACATATTTTCTCTACATGTCAAATAATTGTTCGGAATCGGAATCGGATTATCCCGATTTTCATGTATATTTTTCTTTTGTTTTAGGGTTTCAAATCAGATGACGGGAAAGAGTTTATATATAAAGAACCTAAACTGACATCTCTTTCAGAAATTTCATTACGTCTTGATGATAAATACAGTACAAAACATGGAAATGTAAAACTTATACAAGACTCATCAAAGGTAAACATAACCTACCATTCGACTATTTACATTTGAGACATTCGTTGGCTCAAAAAATAACTAATTTATGAAGAGTCTAATCTAAGATATGAGGGCAGCGTCCGACCTAGTTTTCAAAGAAAACTATGTATTTTAAGGACTATTTTACATAATGATGACGTACGTGATGAAAATGGTTCGTACAACGATAGGAAATTTGTGGATGGTCCCTTATCATGTATATGTTGTGAATTAAGCTAATCAGAGTTTAATCTATGTTTAACCATGTTGTCTCCTATTTTAGGTGAAACCAGAAGAGTTAAATCCTGCTGTAAATTATATACAGGTAATTCCTTCGTCTGCACTCCTTCGTATGCACTCCTTTTATGCATTCCTTCATACGCACTCCTTCGTATGCACTCCTTATTATGTACTCCTTATTATGCACTCCTTCGTATGTACTCCTTCGTATACATATATACTCTTCTCTTGTAGTATCCATATGTATATGTATGCTGTAGATATGTTTGCGGTGATACCTGAAGATGCTATTTCTTTCCATTAATTATCTATTACACTACCTTAGAAGTGTTACTTTAGGGGTAAAACCCTTTTCAGTACGAATCATTTTGGAAAATAAAATCTTCCATTAGATTCATGTGCTGGATGGTCGAAAGAGAAACAAATTGTTGAAAAGATCCGTATGTAGGTGTGTCTTTCGACTGTAGCTATAATAAGGGCTCGCCTAAAAAATTCGCTCCAATTCGCTTAACCAATCGCTTCATTTTCACCTCAGATGAAGTGTTGTTGTGCACACAAAATATGCACAATAACACTTCATTTGAAATGAAAATTGACAGGATGAAGCGAATTTTTGAAGCGAATTTTTGAGACGGTTCCTAAGTGAACTCCTTCACGGTAGATATTAAACGAACTTCCTACTTTTTCTCTAGGTGACATTTGTTCAACCGTATTTTGATGAAGAAGAATACGAAAAACGACAAACAGAATTCGAACGTGAAAATAATATACGACGTTTTGTTTTCGAAACACCT
Organism: Bougainvillia muscus; assembly: GCA_032352715.1. Classification (NCBI taxonomy): domain Eukaryota; kingdom Metazoa; phylum Cnidaria; class Hydrozoa; order Anthoathecata; family Bougainvilliidae; genus Bougainvillia; species Bougainvillia muscus. The sequence goes on from JAUCNQ010119128.1 coordinate 6,093, forward strand.
TTTACATTATCCGGGAAAGCACACGGTGCTCTTGCTGAACAACATAAACGAAAAACGATACTTACAAGTAAGAATCTATAGCTGAAATAAAGTTGTTTATGTGGATAGGGCCTTACTTAGGGACTGTCTATAATATTTTTTTTATCGAAAATCGCATTAATTTTCATTCGGAAGAAGTGTCTTTGTGCATACTTAGTGTAGACTATATGAATTTTGTGGACACTCTGTTAGACATGTTTGCCATAGATTTTGGTGAAATGAGTATCTTTTAGAGGAACACTTTAAGGATTGTGTTACATCTAAGGGTTGTGATCACTACTGATTTAATATTTCAGCCTTGGAACACAAAAATTTGTTTTTAATACAACAAGACTCGGATCTAGGAGCTTTAAAAAAGTAGGCAAGTACCTGCGAAGAAGTGTAAAACCATTGCAGGGTTCCTACAGGTCAGGGAAAACCTGGAAAACCTGGAAAAGTCATGATTTTTTCATACAGTCAGGGAAGAGTCGGGGAAAATTTAAGAAAAAAGGGTGAAGTCATGGAAAAGTCAGGGAAATATTCTCACCATATTTGCATCGCAGCATTTTGTTGCGGAAAAAGTGTGTGGTCTAAGTTTCTCTCAAGATTATTTTGATGATCGTGTCAACTTTTTCTTGCGTAAAGTCAGGGATAAATGATGAAAAATTCAGGGAAAAATCAGGGAATTTAGTTTGGGAATTATTGTAGGAACCATGCATTAAAATTTCAAAGAAAGTTTAATATTTTTACACTTTATCGCAGGTGTTTGTCTACTCTTAGAACCGGCTATGACAGCTATTGATATTGTTCACCTGCATGAATTTACCAATTACACCTGTAAAGGCCTTCTCCACAATTATCGTTTTACGTTTGGAGGAGTGTCTTTGTACTTGCAGAGTATGGACAGAGACAATTCTTCTTAGTTGAAAATAGTTGGATTATAGAAACAAAGACGATTGTACAGCATCTCAGATCTCCTCCTTTCATTTTAGCATCTCATTGTTTTCCTTATGTAAAGAAACGTATTTTAGTTGTTCAACAAGAGCAATATGAATTATCACCGATTGAAGTAAGTATCGTTAGGAACCATCTCAAAAATTCACTTTATAAATTCGCTTTATTCCTGTCAATTTTCATCTCAGATGAAGTGATATTGTGCATACTTTATATGCACTACAACACTTAATCTGAAGTGAAAATGAAGCGATTTGTGAAGCGAATTTAAAAGCCAATTTTTGACACAAACCCTTACTAAACGCTCATGTGTTAGGGACCGTCCACAAAATTCGTATGGTATTACGAACCAGTTTCATAACAGGAGAAGTGTTTATGTGCATACTAAGTATGCACAAAAACACTCCTTCTGTATGAAAATTGATACGATTTTCCATACGAATTTGTTCATGTGTTACTTTAAGCTTTCAGGTTAACATGTGACCGCAGTGACACATCTCCCATTAATAGTGATGCATTTTCCTTTAGTAAAAGAATTGTGAAGGAGAGACTTAATTGTTAATAAGTAAATATTGCTAGCAATTAACAATTAGGTTTCTCCTTCTCGTGTATTAAACAAGCATGTAACAAAAACATGAGTTTTCTGTAGTTTTGGTTATGCTTACTGTTTTAGCAGAGTATTTCGAAATTCACCACGTATGTATTCTTGGTTTGTTTTCTCTTTGAAATATTTCTATAGCTTAAGGCATCGTCTCAATAATTCGCTTAAATTCGCTTCACTAATCGCTTCATTTTCACCTCAGATGAAGTTTTATTGTGCATACAAAGTATGCATAATAACATTTCATCTGAGATGAAAATTGACAGGAATGAAGTGGATTTATTATATGAACCTAAATGGTTCATATAATGGTTTATTTTACACTCCCCTGCAAGCTGTTTAAGAAATGAAGGTTATGGTTATGTTGTTGTAAGTCATTATCTTTCTTTTGTTTGTTTGTAGGTAGCCATTGATGAAATGCAAAGTAAAGTAAAAGAATTAAATCACGTGATAGCGTTAGATCCACCAGATATGAAGAAATTACAGTTAAAACTTGCTGGCAGTGTCAGCGTACAGGTACTACTTAACCCTATAAGCACTGGGCTTTTTTGTGTTTGCCAGGACTGGGGGGGGGCTAGTAGGCCCACCCCTAATATTTTTCGGACCACTAAAGCAATAACAATGAAACTTGGCACACATATATTATTTACCAAGATTACCAAGATAAACAACTTGGGGTAAATTTTTTTTTGCTGACGTCATCACAAACTTTCAAAAAGTGTCTCAGAAAAACTGGCACAAAATCAGTTTGAATAAAGATTTTTTTGATCTGTTTTCGGTTTTTGCTCCACAAGGATTGGGCATCACGAATCAACACCAGGTTCGGTCCGAAATCGGGGGGAAATCCGGGAAATCCGGAAAATCGGAGAAATAATTGGTACAATCGGAAGAACTTCTGTAGTTGAGTATTCTGGCAAAGTTTCAAGTCGAAATATCGTTTTGAACAGGAGTTATGCCTATTTGCGGCATTTCTGGGATGAAAAAATAGGTGGTTCTGACGAATGACCTATAACTTGAAAACAATATGTCCTACAGCCCAAAACTTTTAGAAATGTAGCTAGATAAATTTGACGAAAAGTCACTAGGTATTGATGCCATACCATTTTTGGTGAATTTTGGTGTGGGCCTGCTATTCCCCCCTCCCCCCTCCCCATCCAGTCCCTATAGGATTAGATATAAATCATTCCATGTGGATGGGATGCTTTTGTATTGCTTCTATGAGGGCAGTGTCAGCGTACAGGCACCTCTTACCACCATAAGAAATATGCACTTCTACTAAATGAAATTGCTTATGATGTTGTTTCATATTTTCTACGCTTTTTAGGTGAATGCTGGTCCATTAGCATATGCTCAAACATTTCTTGATCCTTCTGTTGTGAAAAATTATATGGCAAAACATGTCGAAGCTTTACAAAACTTTTATAGGTATATATGATGAAAAAACTCAGGACAAGGATGATTGTACTAAAGCTATGAAGAAGATAATGAATATATTCCTTAAAAGAGTTTCCAATCATACACATCACTTCATGAAAATCGGGATAATCTGTTCGGATTACATATAATCATTTGACATTTAGATGATCTCTAAATGTCAAATAATCATATGTAGATTTTCTCTACAAGTAAAACAATCATATGTAATCCGAAACGGATTATCTCGATTTTCATGCAGTGCATTCTAACATTCTGAAAAACTTCGTTAATCAACTCAGGAGAAGAAAACAATGAATACACTCCTTAGGGTTTGTCTTAAATATTCACTTTAATTTGCTTGACAGATCGTTTTGTTTTCATCTCAGATAAAGTGTCATTGTACATATAAAAGTATGCACAGAGACACTTCTTCTGAATGAAAATGGATACTAATGAAGCGAGTTTATGGAGCAGATTTTTGGGATAGTTCTTCAATAAGGTTATTCAACTTACATCGTTTCGTTTGTTTGTTACAATATACGGGTAACCGATAATAATAAGATACATTTTTTCTGTTACAGTTCATTTGTGGTTGCGTGTGGTCAGGCAATCGAGTTAAATGGTGTTCTCATTAAACCAGATCAAATGGCATATCATCAAGATTTAAAGGAGAGATATACTGATCTGAGAAAAAAAGTTGCTACATATATAGGAGAAGTAAGATGTTTTGTTTGATATTAGGGAGTTTACGCTCAGTATAATCTACAACAAGGTGTGTCTTTTATGTATATAGGCTATATATGCGTTCCAAATACATCGTCACCGGTGTAGATTGGGCTGTGCGTAAACTCCCTGTTTTACGGATATAGGAAAGGCAATGAGCTTGTTGTTGGATATCCTATCTCGAAATTACAATGAACGAACTCTTTCGTAAGTTTAAGTGAGCCCACTACCAATGATAGCAAAACCAATAAGAAGACTGCGTTTTACAAGAGTAAATTGCGAGTTTATGCACAGTCCAATGTACGGCGGTAACGAAGAATTCACCTTTGTGCATATAAGCTACATGCATTCCATACTGCAGGATAGAAGACTAGTAGTCTATATGTACAAAGGTAAATACCGCGTTGCCGCCGTAGATTAGACTGCGCGTAAACTCGCTGATTGCATAGTAATGTGTATGATCATTTTAATCAGCCATTAAGACTGCGTAGGAGAATGTATTAACTTTGTCAATGCAGTGGAACGAAGATATATCTTAATTTTCTTCTCAGAAGAAGTGTTTTTGTGCATATTAAGTATGCACAAAGACACTTCTTCTTATAGGAAAATAACACAAATTATTACCAATACTAAAGTTTTTTTGTAATTCTTTCTTTCTATAGCACTCCTATGTATGAAGATTTATTCCTTCCCCCATAGATGTATGCTTCCCCCTTCTCCTGCATTAATTCCTTTACCCTCTCTTTGGACCTCACCTTTTTCATTCCATGCGTGTTATTTTTGAAGTTCCAAAGATCTAAAGTCTGCTATTATGAAATATTTGGAATAAACATGGGAAATATTTAAAAATAAACTAATACCGTAAATGCTCGATTTAGCGCCCTGCACTTATTAAGCGCCCTATTGGTTGTCTGGCCGAGCGGTCTAAGGTGTTAGTTTCTAATCATATCTTTGTGGGTTCAATCCCCGCTAGAGTCCGTAGCTCAAATTGGAGCTTTAAATAGAACCAGGACCCGAAACAGGA
>JAUCNQ010119139.1:0-10823 GCA_032352715.1 Bougainvillia muscus
TTTAACCAATCACAGAAGCCATGACAGTTCATTTCGCCTATAGAAAGTCTTCATGTAAACGTGTCCTTAGGAACCGTCCACAACATTCGTATTGCAAAGTGTACCATTTTCAAGATTCTTCTTATTATAAAATACAGTCAAAGTCCGATAATTCGATTGCCCGATAATTCGAGCATTCGGGTAATTCGAACAAACTTTTTCCCCCCTGAACTAGTCGCAAACGAAAATCCGTCCGATAACTCGAACATTCGATAATTCGATACAAATTGCCACACAAATTTTGTGTACGGTTCCTTATGAATCTACTTAGTTTTACCCGCAATGAAAGTACCGTTAAAAAGAGCTGTGTGGTTATGTTTGGAGTTGCTATTACGGAAGCCCCTGATGTTCAGAGTCAAAATGTGTATCATAATGCTAGCATTATGTCTTAATACCGACGTATACGGACTGAATACAGGAGTAGACGTACTGTATAAAGGTCCGGATATAGCTGGATTTTGTGGAGTGTTATCATACAAACTGCAGAAATCAGGAGTAAAACTCCATATTTCTGTAGGTTGTTTGATAAAATTGTTAAGGAATATCTTTTCAATGCAGTGATACAAACATTTTCAAATCAACTTTATTCATCCTCACTTATACTGCACTGTATGATAAGTATTGCCAATATATCAATAATAGTCTGAAACTGTTGATGAGGTGGTTTCTTTCTATACCTTTATTCTAAAGTGACTGTCCAAGTACTGTATCCAATAACGAAATTCGTTTTTGACTGTCAAGGGCTGCCAAGAACGAAATTCGTATGGGACATTAGTTCATTTTATATACAGTAGAAATATCTTTAGTATGCACAAAGACAATTCTTCAATGAAAATTACTACGATATTTCCAAACGCATTTTGTGAACGATTCTGAAAATAACTAAGATTTTATCTTCTAGCAGTCTGTTAAAACTTTCCCCTTCTTTGTAATATATCGTGGACCTTAAAATATCACCTCAGAATAGTATAAGATGCGTTAATAAGTGTCTGTTATATATCGTATTAGGGTTCGTCTCACAAATTCGCTTTAATTCGCTTCACAAATCGCTTCATTTTCACCTCAGATGAAGTGTTATTGTGCATACTTTGTATGGACAATAACACTTCATCTGAGATGAAAATTGATGTCAATGAAGCTAATTTGTAAAGCGAATTTTTGAAACGGTTCCTTATTATAACTGATAGTGTTGAATGCATCAGCGGATCTAAAACACGCTTTTATCTAGACCATGGAGACCACAAAAGTCGTTAATTGTTTATAGAGTAACAAGTGATCATTAGCCTGGTTTAGGCTAGTAATCATTTGTAAACGAATAATAATTAATCATATTTAGTCTCCATCTTGGTGCTTTGACTAGGTCTAATCTAAACTTGAATGAACGGAGTATTATTGGTATAAATTTTTGCGAGTGGCGTTTTGACTGCATTTTGCGGGTATTTATTTATGCGAATTCAATATTTTCATTAAAAAAATTTGTTGATTTAGCTAATAAATTCAGGGTTTTTGTAGAGAATAAAGCAAAAGGGTATTAAGGGGAAGAATAAAAAAATTCGGGTATTTATTTTTGCCAATCGCTAGTATCGCAATGTTTTGCGGGTACTTATTTTTTTCGAATTTGGCCAAAATTTGCAAAATTCGCAAAAATTTATACCCGCAAAAATTTATACTCATTAATCTTAGCGAGTTGTTCAAAATATTTTATATTATCGGTAATTATCAGATGGATTTTCGCATAGATTAATTAAGTTGTGTATATTATGGTTGCAAATTACGTCATTTTAAGAAATAACTGAGGTCATTTTTAACCAATTATAATGCTCATTATAATGTAACTCAATTAAAAGTTTTATTCTTTATATTTACGGGATTTCTGTTTCTTTCTTTCTTTTCTTTCTTTTTTTGTTTTGTTTGTTGTCGTTGAAGTTATCTTGTTCAAAACAATTATTTGTGAGTTGTGGACGTCTGTCATGACGGATTTTTGAGCATTGCATTTATTCTCAAAAATGGTCTGGATATTTAGCTCTAAACATTTTTAAGGTAAAACTCCTCATAAATGTTTAAGGTCAAACTCCTCATAAATATTTAAGGTCAAGCTCCTAAGGGTTCGTCTCAAAAATTCGCTTAAATTCGCTTCACAATTTGCTTCATTCCTAATAATTTTCACATCAGATGAATTTTCACATCAGATGAAGTGTTACGTGTTACAATAACACTTCATCTAAGATGAAAATGAAGCGATTGTGAAGCGAATTCAAGCTCCTCATAAATTTTGATTTTTAATTTACTATAACTTCTTTTCAAGCAAAGCTCAAGATTTGAGATTTTGACCATGGATTTATTTTTTGACGCTGAATCCAAATATGAGCATCTATTTTACTTGAAATGAAGTCTTGATAATCCGTAATGATAGAAATACAGATTGGATAGGTGTATTAAATGGTCATGACATGCTTAAACTATCCTGCAGCATTTTCTGCAGGATTGGTTAAGCATGTGTGACCATTTTGTAACTACTAGATATTAAAGGGTTAGCAATAGCATGTTTTCTTTAGGTCTTTTCTTTAACCCTTTAATACACAGTTATAGAAAATAGACATACACGATGTTGCAGGATTGTTAAGGCACGTGTATTCCTTTTGTAGACCTGTCCATTAAAAATTCGCTTAAATTCGCTTCACAATTCGCTTAATTTTTACCTTAGATGAAGTGTTATTGTGCATACAAAATATGCGCTATAACACTTCATTTGAGATGAAAATTATTAGGAATAAAGCGAATTGTGAAGCAAATTTTTGAGACGAACCCTAAAAGGGTTAACTATTTTGAGTGTTTTCGTCATTTTAGATCAGCCCTATCCATGATGCAATCGAAAATGTCAAGTACACTCCTAATATTTAAAAAAGACAAATGCTATTCGTTATAATTTGCCGATATTATTTCAATGACGTAATTTGCAATCATTTGCTAGTCGTATTTAAGTGAAAATCCATCCAGCCTGAGCATGACGTAAAACCTCTTAGCTGTAGTGCCGTGTCCATGTTGGACGGGTTTACCGTTCATTAAATTTATTTGAATTCGTGTAGTTTGTGCAAACTAAGGAGAAGTGTGTTTGTATGTACTTTGTATGTGCAAAGACACTCCTGCTTAAATAGAAATGATATGAATTGCGAAACGAATTTTTGTGAGCGATTCTGTAGTGTACTCAAAAGAAATGATTTTTCCTCTTTATAAAATTTTGGTTAAAAAGAAACTCGTTTTGAAATGTAGCGCAAATGTTTTGCGACTATTTTATCGTCTTTTTTCCCACTGATCAAAACGCATAAGATACGGTTCAAAATGTCGCCTATGTAATTGTAAATACTTAAGTTACGGCTCTTAGAAAAATCCCGATAATATCTTAATCCAAGAATGATTCGTAATCACTTACATCATCGGTACTGAATGCAGAGTCGGATCTAGAGCTTGAAAATGGTAGGCAAGTGCCTGTGAAGAAGTGTAAAACCATTAAAATTTCAAAGAAATTTTAATAGTTTTACACTTTTTCGCATGTGTTTGCCTACCCTTGGATCCGGCTCTGGAATGAGTTGACACATTATCTCCTAATGTCTTTTAATTGGATCAGGGGATTTCTACAGCATTGTTATACGACCAAACCGACAACAACAAAAAATCCCTTTTAATTTTGTATAGAGCGGAACTGTTACTAACAGATTGATACAGATCGAGGGAAATACGACACCGATGTGAATAAAATCGCATGCTTTTGCGTAACTAAAATATATACAATTGACAAAGACAGTTTGGCATTGAGCAATAATGACGCCGCAAGCTTATGATTGTTCATTACCATGATCTCAGATCTCTTAACATAAACAATAGAAGATTTCCATATTTAATGTATTATGATTGTACCTTCATGAAGGATAAAAAGCGGGTTATCGTTGGGAATCCTGACTACACCTTTATGGAAAATTAATGATATTTGGCTTAACAATTACTTTATATTATATTATATTATACAAATTTCTGGGTGTAGGCCGTGAAGGCCTCTTGTACCAGGTTCATAGGTTACTTCCTTATGCTAGTATGTATCTCGTTTGCTGGGATGCTGTTCTCGAACGGATGTCTACGGCAACATACATTATGTCTTATCGTTCCCACATCCGGACCAGACGGTTTTTAAAAGTGTTCAGTGTAGGAGAATCAACAACCGTCTGTGGTAAACAGTTCCACTGATTCGCAACACGAACTTTGAACGATTTCTTCTCGCATTCGTGGTGTATTTTTCTTGGAAGATGGAATATTGGTGTCCTCATAAATCTTGTTGAACCACTCTGTTTGAATGCCAAGAAACCGTTAACTGCATCTTCATCTTAAAGACGATGAGATAGTTCGTACATTTCAATCATGTCTCCACGATAGCGACGATACTGAAGAGTTGGCAGTCGAATATTTTTCAATCTATCTTTGTGTGATAAATCACTCAATCGCCGGGTATTAACTCAGATGCTCTACGTTGTACATTTTCTATTTCTGCTATCAGTTTCTTCTCCCTTATGAGGACATCATACATGTCCAATATAAAACCCATTTACAATTTGAGTCAGATTGTAAACATGGTTCATTTCTTATCTTCCCGACTTCGGGAAAACACAACAATATTGTATGGTATAATTGGTATATTGGTCTGATCGCGAGAGTAAAAAAGAGGTAGCTAAAGCCCTAATGATTGTGATACAGATATGCGTTTTTTCTTACTGTCCTTATTGTAAAGTTCTTGGCTAGTAGAATTTGCTGACCATCTTCCATGCTTTCCAATTAATCTAATGCTGCAGCAGAAGCTCCTCCTGAACGTAATGAGTGCATACCATAATTTTTGTAATCTTGGCAAAATTCCTTCAGCATCTCAGAAAACACTCTCTAATTCTACTATACGATAATCCTTGGTTTCCGATTGCATTATACCCTTTCCCAGTTTTTGCCAAACGGCATATTAAAAATGCTTCGGGATGAGTCAAAGGTGTCAGCTGTAAATACCGCTTTAGGTGAAAGACAGGGCACATCTTTGAATCGATTTTAGAAATGAAGACAGTACTTCCTTCTCTAAATTGATCGCACTTTGATCTGTTAACGAATACTTCCACCCCGAGTTCAGTGAAATCGACATGTTGCATTTGAATAGCTAATAACGCACTTATCCTGACGAAGCCAGAAAACCCTAACAGGAAAATCACCAATGTTCTCAATTTCATTAGATTCATTGAAAACCCGTATTTCCCGATAATCTGTTGAAGAATTTCGATCCCTAAAGGTTCATTACGATGAGAATTTTTATTTGCTGAAAGTATTCGCTTTGCTCCTTCGAAAGCTAATCTTGTAAATTTGTGTTCTGTTGGAGAATTGTGACCAGAAATTAAATGTCCCCACCTAATGCCACAATAAGCAGAGATTACAGCACTCACTGGTTTGCGATCAAATACCAAATCATTGAAATATAAAGCGACGTAAAAAGGGTCTGCTGGACAATAGCATGACTCAGGATATATTTTGCACCAATCAACCCATTTATGCTAAGCTGGACAGTACTTAGAAGTTGTACTATCAGCAAACGCTGATTTTACCAAATTAGGGAGGAACATGCTCCGCTCTCTCAATCTTTGGTCTTGAATGACTTCGAGGCTTTGCCAAAATTCGCTGAACAGATAATCTGAAAAACGCAGAATTCTAACTTCGATAAAAATTACTAAGCAACATATCTTAAGGCTTAGCGGTGCAATTATGTGCAAAATGTAAACTTTGAGCCCGAGATTAAATAACAACTAAAATATATATAAATATATTATGTATACATCTATAAACTGTATACTTATCAGCCATAAGGGCCAAATTCGTACCCGAAAAGGTACATTTCACTTCCGAAAAGAAGATTTTTGCCCGAAAGAGCTAGTTCTGGAATATAAAAAGAAATTATGTTACACCCGAAAGGGTAAATCTCATTTCCGTAAATATTTATGTTTCATACCCGAAAGGATAATGCCTGTGTCATAATCAGAAACGTTAATGGCGGAAGTAGCTGCTCTCTGATAAACATCAACATACTCGACCGACGATCATCTTACAACCACTTAAAATCTATCAAAACCGTATCAATCTTTAGTGAATTTAAAATCTTAGAACCTTTTGACTACTCACAGAAATATGGATCTATCTAAAAAAGCTCTCACACCACAACAAATCGCCAGGAAAACTTACGAATTTCGATTCAGCCAGGATAGACACCGCAGCAGATCACTAAACTCTAGTACATCTGCATGTAACTTATCAAAAGCTACAAAAACAAACAGCAATAAAAAGACTCCTTGCCAAGAACAAGTACATCTTATCAATACTATAAGTACTGTCACAACACAACATACACCTACCACCAAAAGAACTCTAAAGGAGCAGGAGAAGCAGTACCCTTTCAATCTCACCACAGCATCTGCCACCACAGTCACCTATGACAATGAAAACATACAAGCCCAACAACACACATATGCTGATTTGATGAACATAATAACAACATTAACTAACCGTGTCAATCAACTTGAATGTGAGATTGACATCCTACAACATGAAAAGAGTCGTGTTAACCAACTTGAACACGAGGTAAATAAGCTGCACTCAGAAAATGTCATATCATCAAGAACTAACTCCTTGCTAGAGAAAGAACTTGATAACCTCCAGTAGTATCAAAGGAGATCTGGCCTTGTGATAGATGGAATCCCTACGCAGAACAGAGAGAATGTCGATGAGTTAAAAGAAAAAATGAAGAGTATTATCACAAATGAATTAAAGATGGCGGATAAATCAAACATAAGTCCTGATGAATTCGAAAGAAACTATGACAAATGCCACCGAATTGGCTACAACAAAAATGGTAAACAGTCATGCATTATACAGTTTAAAACACATTCTTTTAAGGAGAAGATTTACTCACGAAGAAAAACCCTAGGCAACAAATTTAAAATAAAAATCTCACTTACTAAACGTAGAATCAACCTATTAAGAACAGCAAACAAAATGATAATAAACAATAACAAGATAAAATTCGCTTTCTCTGATCCTACTGGAAACCTCAAATTCGTCCTCGAAGATTACATAAGATATGATGATTACCTGAGTTTTAACAGTGAAGAGGAAATGATGGAACTTTTATGCAAAAGACCCAGGGTAGGGTTAGTCAATGCTATGAATTCCCAGGGTAAGGTTAGTCATGAACACTGATCCACTGGAAACGATGCCGCCTTGGTTCATTGCAGAAGATCTCGGTTTCAGAGGATTTAAGATGTAACAAAAACAAGGACCTGGATCTAACAAATCCTATGAAACTGAAAAAAGGCTATCATTTTCCAAAATACGGACACAATTTTTTTCCTACGCTCGGCACTTTCAACCTCGTCCCCACCTTTCCGGCATTTTAAAAATAGCAGATAGGCACTTTTTTGGGTTAGTCACAATGACTAGGCTGACTACCCTTAGACCCGCCCCTGGAGCAGAGCACGCTTGGTTGATTGGGAGAATTCGACGTCATCCAACTATGATTGATATGTTTAACTGGATTTCACTCTCATTACGGATCATATAACAAATGTTTTTGTATCGATTTGATTTCGCAATTCCTTTCAGTACAAATTGCTATGGTAATTAGACGATCTAGAATTAAACGGAATTAAGCTGTATGCGTGCCACAATATTATTAAAATTTTCAAATTAATCTAATTTTAATAATATTGTTAAACGCACCGGACATTTATTAAGTGACCGCAAAACTTCGAAACAAAATAATATAGTGCCGTGTGCGTAAATACGTGTTGAAGACATGAAAACAATTTAAGACGCCGTGACTCAGCATAAAATATAAGACGCTTTTAAAAATGATAGCCGAGTTACGAAGAATGAGGACCACCATGACGAGGATCACCCTCTCACATTAACAATAATAAACTCAGCATGCGAAATGTCATGTGTTTTTTTACAAACACATTCTTTTATTTTACCAACACATAACAAGCTTATAATTTTTTACATGAACTCAAATTTTTTTTATGAATGATTTCTTTTATTGAAGTTCTTTTGTTAACATGCACATTAAATGAGTTATATTTAAAGCCTGGTTCAGACTAGACGATTCAGAGCATGTTGTATAATAGATTATCTAACATCACAAGTTTTTAATCCTGAAATCATTATCTTAAATTGTCCAAATATTATCGACGTCGGATTTTTTGACGTTTTTTTTGTTAAGGGAAGCCGTAAATATTTAATAATTTGTGTCAATCAAACTTTTAAATTTGCTAAATCAGCCATAATCTCTTTATTTTTATGACGTCATCAGCAGATTTTTAGAGATTATTGCTGATTTAGCACATTTAAAAGTTTGATTGCCTCTAACCGAGCAGAGAAACCTAGTTAGTTGGTTGGTAGTGGGTAGTTGGTAGTGGGTAGTTGGTAGTGGGTAGTTGGTAATTGGCATCATTAGTATTTAGTATCAGTAGTATTTTTCTATGACATCATTAGTATTTAGTTTTTTCACGATAAATGTGATGAATTCTTATCCTGATTTTCATTCGGTATGTTCACTTCATAGAATAAGGAAGTATGGAACCAGTACAAGAAGCCGACCAAGACGTGAATAGTTTACTGGTGGTATGTGAAACATTACTATTACGACACACAGATCAACTTTATAATGTTTCAGTGAATAATCGCCCCGAAAGTGTCACTTATCTCTTTAAGAAAGCAAGAGAAAAGTTTCTCAACAAACCTGTAGAACAAAGACAGATTGAATTTCTTCTTTCAAAGAATACAACAGAATATGTTAATGTTCAAAAATTAGATGACAGACTTTATGTTGTGATAACAAGAGATGGGAAAAAGTATGGGATTGTAATTTAGCATAATATGGACGGACCCATAGGCGGACTCAGAACATGCTTTTACCTAGTCAAAGCAATATAGTGGAGATTGAAAGCGTGCTCAAACTCATTAATTTTTAATTGCTTTTGTATGATAATGGGTCTTTAAAGACCCATTATCATACAAAAGCTATTAAGAATTAAAATGCTTAGTTCTTCATCGTGCTGTTCTGACTAGGGCTGGATCCGCCATTGCTTGCGCTGCCTTTTTTTTATACGTGTATAAGGTAAGTACTCCTTGGCAATATTATAGATATAATAGGTCCTGTATCCCATTTTTCAGATGACAAACTTGTTAATTTACTTCTTTACGGTAATGATGTACAAGGTACAGAACAAAATTCTTCTGTACTGCAAAATACTATTTGTTTTTTTTAAGTCATCTGAGAGATTTGATATCCCGTTGTTCTAACTATTTTTCTTACTTGACAAACCTCGTTTCTTTAATCTTTCTGTACTATCACATTTTTATTAATTTTGATTTTGTGTGCAGTACCTCAAAGGTAGGTTTCTCTACAGTAGGGTACCAAGAGTCTGTGTATTTGTCCCTTCTTAAGCTTTGTAATTTCTGTTTATGAATAGAAAATAAAATACGCAAATGTAATTCTAAACCTATTATTCGGCTTCTCATGTTTTTCATGCATTGGTAATGATTTTATCAAAACACCTGCAAAAAATACTGACTCCTGCGAATTGTTCTGTAAAGTTGTTTCTTAATCTAATGATCTTAAGAACAGTTCTGCAAAACATACATACAAATATTTTTAGTTTGTTTTGGGGTTATATAGCGGATAAGAAAGGAAGAAAAATAACGTTAATGACATCTGCAATATGTTTATCAGTGACAACATTGACGTTTGGATATAATATTTACTGGGCGATTGTGTTCAGATTTCTTCAAGGATGCTCAGCAGGTATATTAGTGACCGCAATAGGACATAGAACTGACACGTTTAATTTAACTCATTCAGTGCAACAAGCCTCTGCGATAATGAATCAGTGTTTGTACCGCTCATGACCATAAATACGACACGACCAGCTAGAAATAATCGCTTGGATAATTTCATGATAGACAAACTGAAACTTGAAGATACTTTTGCACATATGTCATCTATTAACTTTAATGAACTACCTATAAACATAAGACAGATCGAGAGACATGAGAACTTTTGCTCTGAAGCAAGAAAATATTACCTCGATAAAGCTATGGCTAGAGTTCTGTCAGTGTGATTCCATGCAATATTTTAATAGTTGTGATGATAAGTTTATGTCTAAGTCTGCTGGACCTTTTGTTGGATACTACCCGTCCCTATTTGGATTGTTTTCTGTATACGTTTTAGTTTTTCTGTTTACAGCATCTACAGTCTTCAGTTTTATAACTGTCTGCTATTCGACTGTCAGTGTTCTAGTCCAGTTTTATTTTCGTTTTTCGTTTCCCTTTCTACCATATGTTCCGACTAATTTTAATCAATACAAATATATATATATAAAAATTTTAATATAATAATAATTATTATAATTTATTATTAATAATTATTAATAAACCACTCGTTCTAATCCTGGATTTATAGCTAGGGCTAGGATGACTGAGCTCAAATAATATTTTCTTTTCCATAGGGTGAAGAACCAATGTAAATTTGGATACCCAAATAAGTGCTTATTTATTTTATTTATTTATTTATTTTATTTTTGTTTGATTCTACCACCTCTCCAGTGGCGGATCCATAGCTTGAAAATAGTAGGCAATAGTAGTGTAAAACAATTAAAATTTCAAAGAAATTTTAATTGTTTTACACTTCTTCGTAGGTGTTTGCCTACTCCTGG
>JAUCNQ010119150.1:0-10823 GCA_032352715.1 Bougainvillia muscus
TTTAGGGGAGTGAAACCCCTAGCCCAATTTAACAAATGACTATGTCAAGTAATGCATCGCCTCGTTGCTTTGTTAATAACAAATATATATGTTACTTGACATAGTCATTTGTTAAATTTGGCTAGGCGTTTCACTCCCTGGACTAAAAGTTCAACCTTCCTTTTACAAGGGTTGATAAAATGATATTATAAAGGATAAATAATAACAATAATAATACTACATGGATTGCAAGACATGGCATACTTCAAATACGTTTCGTAGCTAAATTCAGAACTTAGAGGTATCGAAACCATGGGTGCTACACCCTATTTGGAGGGTCAAGTAAATTGTTAACAGCTTAACAGCAACAGAGTCCCAGGGTTTCTCTTCACAAAAAGTCTTCAACCAAGCCATGCTTGCCATTCAAACAAAAACATATCCAGAAGTCCCAAAAACGGTTTCAATAGTAACCAACATTAATGTTGAAGTCCTTTGGAGATATTCCGTGTTGAAGTTATGGCTTTTGAATCCTTTTGTCGAAAAGTTTGCAAATATGTCGTCGTCAAAACCTAGGCGACCTAAACAACTGATTAGGGACTTTGCGCAATAAAGTCTGGCTCCCACTTTGACAGCTACTAGTTTGACAGACCAACCTCTACTTTTTTATGGATGCAGATAAACAAGAGTATTTAGAAACTTTTGTATTATGCTAGGAATCAACGTTTTCCTCATATGGACAAGTGAGCTCTATCATGATGACGCGTTTGATCGAATTTGAACAGATTACAATGCCTGGCTTTGGTGCTGTAGCAGCAATATGG
Source organism: Bougainvillia muscus (assembly GCA_032352715.1). NCBI lineage: Eukaryota > Metazoa > Cnidaria > Hydrozoa > Anthoathecata > Bougainvilliidae > Bougainvillia > Bougainvillia muscus. The sequence goes on from JAUCNQ010119150.1 coordinate 801, forward strand.
CCAGGGAAAATAAAGTCATGACTGAGATCTGACATCAGAGTCCAGTCTGAAGGAAGGTAGAGAAGACCTTGCGGTCTTTTTTGGATTTGGGTGGTATTGTTCCAGCTTTGATAAACTTCACAGAGACATGTGTTTTGGGTGTATTTCTGGGCAGGGAATCTATGAATAGTGTTAGGGTGTGTACTAGTTCATTGAGGACGGAATAGTGACCGAATGTCTGCCTGCCTTGTTTGAGAGCAATAAGCGATACCAGGATTTTTCTTAAATGTCCTTCATACATTCATATCCTGTTAAAATCTTGCGAGGAAATGCGTTAGAAAACTTTTTCAATATATACTGAGAATTATTTTTTTCACAGATAATTCAAGCTGCTTCAAATTTTAAAAGCTAAGGCTATCCTTTGTTCTCAAACATTTCACTCGTTTAAACGTGCTGAGAACAACAAAAATACTCTCCGGAAGGGTGTTGTTTTAATCATTGTCTGCAAGGTCATATCAATTGAACAAAATATAAGCCTTTATGGAGGAGATCGCTAATTCATTATAAATGCTGTCAAATAATTTATTTTTTGAAATACTTATTTCTCACATGCTTGAAGATCGTACTAAGGGTACAATTACACTATAAAAGCAGAAGTTTGGAGAAATAGAGAAGTTTAAAGGACGGTGATATAAACTTTAGGACTACAGTGCTCGAATAGTCAAGCATGTTAAGAAAGATTGATACAACAGGGATAGAATTTAGGGTAAATAATCAATTGCCTTGTAAGAATGCAAATATTGCAACTAATAGGGTCTTTCAGAGAGGAAGTCGCGTGGATAACTTTAACCAGTGCTCATACTTACCTGAACATTCTTGCTGCGTTTACTGGAGGATTGCATTAAGTATGTGTGAGCATCTTGTCGTACTACGTGATAAAGGATAACGTTCTATTGTGTAAGGTGATAGAAAGATTATGATATGGAAATTATTATTTTTATTTCCTTAAACAAAAGCGGCTGACTCTTTCATTCGTCATGCCAAACACTGTACTTCTGTAAATTAGAAATCACATTCGCGTTTTGGGAGGTTATTATGTTTACTACAGATAAGATGGAATTGGACTTACATACAAATGAACAAAAGTAAACTACTAAAATAAATGCAATTAGGCACCATCCACAAAATTCATATCAATTTTCATACAGAAGGAGTGTTTTTTTGCAAAAAACAAACTTCTTGAGTGATGAAAATGGTTCGTAGTAAGATACGAATTGTGGACGGTCCCTTCGCTTGTTAAAATAGTCTTCACAATACAATGTTTTTAAATTGTATCCATTCCCCACCTCTCCTTTAACACATTTTGGAATTCGGATTTCAAGTCGCAAATGTTTCGGTAAGTAGATAATAGCTCTAACAAAGATGCACATGTATGCGCAATCGGCCTACAGGTGAATTTAAAAGTTCATCAATCTTTTCAGTTCCTTTCTGTCCAGACCTTTGATGTATTGCTTAAAGAAATTCAAAGCATCCTTCTCACCATCGCTTATGGGCTTAGCTTTTATCTAGTTTAAAAATTTACGTGCAGACAGCTCTGCCTTTTGATAAAATTTAAGCACATTTTCAACAGTGAAAAACTCTTCTTTGTTTCGCAATCTTCCTACCATACTTTTTCAAGAGCACCATAATAAATGGCTTTTGTGTCAGCTCCTGCCTTGCCAACTCCATGATTATTCCATAAACATTGAACACTATTACCTGAGGTCTGCATCCAAATCGTTCTACCACATCCAGAAAATCATCACTGCTAAACATTTGATTGCAGTTTGTTCTTAATGTTCTTAGTTGCTGTTGATTTTCTAAATCATGCGGCTGGTTTTCTTCAACAAATTGTTCAACGTTTATATCTTCCACATTTATCCTTTCTTTGTCTACCATTGCTGGCTGTGCTTATTCCATTACTAAATTTCAACCTCTTATGTTCTTATTGTGTTCTTATAGACCAAGCGAATTTGAGGTAGGTCCCAATATATAAATGGTTAACACAGCAACAGAGGCAATGCAGTACTTAGACCTGAATAATCGGTAAATTAAGCTAGGAGTTTTACTTCTGTAAAGATTGGACGATGTGAACAATCTCCCTTTTTACAAGGTGAGCGACAAAGATAAAAGACAATCCTAGTACAAATATAGTGCACAGATACAAAAATGAGAAATTGTTAACAATATATAAAATGAAAAGTAGCAAACTAAAGTTCAAGGTATAGCAAATCGCTTTCTCTGATACCAAATGGTTTCACGGTAATCTTGGGACCTGAAGGTATCGAAACTATGGGCCCATCATCCTAGTCGAAGGATCCAGTAAACTGGTGATCAGCCAAGTCCCAGGGTCTCCTTTCACAATTGGCAATAATCAATGCCAACCTTGATTTTCGTATATACAAAGACACCAAAATTAAAATGGATTTGTCTAAATTCTTGAAATAAGAAAGAATCATGTTTTCAAACATGTTCTTTGGAGTTCTTTGACAAAAGTCTTGTTCTTCTTTGTGTTGATTATTCACCACTTAGTAAATCTTTTTAAAAAGATAAAAATGTTGAAAAAAATTATTCTTAGTTCTTGCACAGGATGCATACACATCCATATTGGAGTATACAAATGAGAATTCGAAAGCTAAACCATTTAGAAGGAAAGAACGACTCAAACAAAGTATATGGGTTTGCGGGTGGTTGCTCTAACACCCAATCTCCCCAGTTGATTTTGCGCTTTCTCCAAATTCTTTCTCCTCTCCTCTTAATCAAAAGATTTCGGATGCTTAATATTATATAGCTGTTCAATCCCCTGCCTGAGAGATATCAAACCCTGAATGTCTTTATCAAACCAGTCCTTATTATTGACACCTGTAGTTTTTTAGTCTTCCAGTGCATTTTTTTTTTGAAAATCCTGCTTGATAACAGGCGCAATAGCTTGGCTAGACTCATTATAGGTAGCCAATTCATTCCCTTGGTTCCCTTTAGGTTGGGTGCTGTCATTGAGTTCTTGTCTCCATGCGTGTTCTTCCTCTCAAAAGCCTACAAATTAACCATTACCCAGCTAACATACGACCAAAGTAACGTCCTCTCGACATCGCAAAATCGTTAGGATGCCATTTTTGTATATGTGTTAACTGCGTATCAGATTTTTATGCCCTGCCCTCCCATGATTAGTCATATATCCGCTAGGATAACGATATAATATACGTTTTGATAATACCCATTGTATTATGACTCGGCAAAAGGTGGTAAATTTAACCGTAAAGTGCCTGTTATCAAAGCCAAACTTTCTTGAGCTGCTAATATAACTCTTCTGCCATGCGTTTATCAGCAAGGAAAGCAAGGAAAATAACTACCTTCTAAAATCACTAAAATCTTCTCTGTATTTATTGTTGCTATGTTTATAACTAGTTATTTGCTGCATGATTTTTATAACAATTTTACTAATTGGTGAGAAAAGGTTATCTTAGGTTTTATTTTGATATGAGGGTAAGTTTTATTTTGATATGAGAGTAGTATTCCTTATTTTGTCTTTCACCTAGATTTATGGAATGTTTATTAAAAACGTAATACTGTTTAGTGGTTGGTAGCGCTCCACTTGGTTGTTAGTAATGCAAAGGGTGGTGCCTCGCACGAGAGAGCTCTTTGTGAGAGAAGTGTGCTCCTGCTTATGGTTTTCAATATAGAGTGATTTTGTTCTAAAGGATTCTGAGTGTTGGGGCCCCGTAATATGTGCAAAGCACCTATATCGGTCACAAGTCTGGAACTTTGGAACAATTTTACTAATTGCCTGTACCTTTGTGAAACTAGTTTGGTTAGGAGTTTGTTGAAGGTGTGTTGGAGAAGTTTTACTTTGTTTGTCGACTAGTGTTTTGTCAATGCTTGCAGTTTTTCTATTTGTATGACTTTCTGTAGATTTAACCCCGTCATTCTAATTATAAAATTACAAGCTGTATTTGTGCAGCCCAAAAATCTGGTGACTTCCTCTAGGAATAGTGACACAAACCCTGGAAGGGTTCTGGATTCCCGATAGGGTAATGATGAGGTTAACTCAGCGTTAAAAGTAGGAAGTCCTTTTGCTGCTCCAACTGAGGGGAATACTGCTTCCGAAATACACTTTTTTATATATATTCGCTTCTTTTTATGTTGCTGACTTTTTGAAACCATTTTTGGGACAATGATTTCTGGATATGATTTATTGAATTAGCAAGCAAGGCTTGGTTAAAGGCTTTTGAAAAGGGAGACCCTGGTACTCAGCTGCTGACCAGTTTTTCTGGACCCTTCAGATAAAGTGACACGCCCAGTGTTTTGATACCTCTCGGTTCTGAGTTTTGTGTTGAAACGTATGGGTTTCAAAGATTAAAGTATGTCATGTCTTGCAATTCATGTATTGTTATTATTTTTATTATTATCAACCCTTGTAAAAGGAAGGTTGAACATTTAGTCCAGTCTTTAGGGAGTGAAACCCCTAGCCAGATTTAACAAATGGCTGAGAATAAACAATAGCAAAGCCATTGGGAATACTCTCTCATTAGTCCTTGTAGAAGATTCAACATGAAGCTGCTTATAAGCGAATGCAAAGGTAATATTTGAACAATAATGACATGACGAGAAGCCGTAACAGAGGGTCGTTTAAACAAGATCACAGCACATTGTTGAAAAAGAACGTACGTTCAGGACGTACTGAAAATTATACATCATTCCTATTAAAAACAATCATGTTACCACTAATCCTCTAAATATCAAAACGTTAGATCGCAAAACGTTAGTAGAAACCAGGTCACCAAAATAAGAAAACAATCAATTTTAAACAATGTTTTTAACAGTTAACACAACTTTTTTAATACATTTTACATCAAAAATTCTACAAACTGTCTCGACAAGTTAGCTAGGCTAACTTTTGGTGATAAATGTTTTACTCTTGTGATGAATCACTTGACTAGATTTTGACGCTGCCTTCTCTATATTTATGTGGAGAGTGCAATTGTTAAAATTAGTAGACTTTGCACTGGTGGTGGAAATGGTTGGTGGGTGGAAAAAAATCAAAAGTAGGTTGACGTAACCTTGGAACTGTGGCTGTAATGAACGTGTTTTGAAATAACTTTGGATTAGAACTAATATTTTCGATAGCATTTGAAATAACCCGTTGTTGCTGTTCGTCTCCACTGTCGTAAGTATCAAGGCCCCCTTCATTGTTATGTCCAGTTATAGAAATAATGTCTGACTTTGCAATGTTCTTATTTTTTAGCTTTTTTACCAGTGATTTTTGTGCCGAGTGGTTTGTGATCTTGTTTTCTATGGTACACAATGGGGAGTGTTTTACCATTTCCTTCATTAGATTATTTATTTTGTTAACACTCATCTGCACTGTCTTAAACAAACGCTGGTAACAGGGTTAGTTATGACCGTCAAATAAAACGGTACTTTTTCGTGAAGCTCCATTGGTCTTTTCAGAACATAAAATTTGAATAAATTTACTGGACATCGCGTGTTTCTTGTAGCAAACATCTTTGGTATAGCTAATCTATTCCTGTCATGTAATCCACTCTGTCATGTTTTAGTTATACCTTCAGCAAAAGTTAAATATTCTAGATCATCGTCATCTTTATGTAATATAAAATCTTCTAGTTGCATATAGTGATGTTCTTGACGACAACGCAATCCAAAGTGTTGGCTGAATTGCCACCAGAGAGTGTTTATAATAGATCAGCAGTTTAGTTTCCTAACTGTCCACATTCTCATAATATTTCTTTTTCTGTCATTGTTAAACTGCAACTTTTGTTTGGTCGCTTTCCCATTCCCTTCTCTCGTAACTATTTAGCTTTTCCTTGTAGTACAGCAAGGGAAGGGATCGTATGAATTCTCTGCCGGTTAAAATCGAGTACTTGTTACCCTTTTCTCGTAGTCTTCTAGCTATAGCTGCTTGCATGCAAGCAGGTGAATTTGGTTCATAGTCATTTTCGTCTTGTTTCTTTATCTCAGTAAACCAATATTGCAGCTCTTCATGCAGCTAATCAGGCGTTAAGTTTTCAACATTTTTTTCTTACATCTCCCCAAGACCAATACACATCCAGTTACTGGTAGCTTTGGTCGTGTTTTGGTTCTTTGATTTTTCAATTAGTTTGTTAACTGCAACCGAAGATGCACTCAAAAATCGCAACATTTTTTTACTGATACTGTTTTGATTTTTTAAATGCAATGTTTTCTTTTACATCTCGAACGAAAACATTCGAATGTTTTTGTTTGTGGAAGAAATCGCATCCAATTTTAGCCTCCTTTCTTTAATGGCAATTTTTTCTAAAGGGATTTCTTTTCTTAATCGTCTGATAAAAGTAGGCTATTTTTATTTTGCACTGCTCTTGTTTGCACTGTTTATTTACTGCACAGTTTTTATTGCACTGATATAGCATATATGCACTGCCTCTCAGCCAATCATATTCCAGACAATTTTACGGCTCATGTTAAATTAAGTTACTCCCACTGTCATCACATAATTGGAGCAAAAAATCTCTTCTTACATCCGTAAATGGCTTAAAATCAACAATTCCATTTCTAATTATTTTATAATCATGTAAGGTTAGTAGTCATCTTCTTCTAGAGAATCTAAAGACCCCTCCAACATTGAAAACAGGTCACTGTAGTGTTTCAAATGCTGTTGATAATGTTGAAAGCATGGGGGGGAGGTAAATTTACCCCCCTGTCAGATTTTTTTTAATAACTTTTGTTTTAAATGAGCAATTGAACTGAAAATTTAGGACTTATACTAAAATCCTATTGGGCACGTTTTCCAAAAGTTTCACCCCTATATCTTCTACCATTTCGAAATTATAAGCTATTGCTCGAGACCACTTATCAAATTTTTAAGAAATTCTGCTAAAATTACCACAAAAGATTTTTTCCATAATTTTATGTGGTAAACTAATTGACTTCAAACGTATACAACATCTTCAAATTAAGAACATCTTTCAATGTAAACATAAAATAAACATTCTAATGGTTAAACTACTGGGTATTGGCTTCTACATAAAGAAAACAGAACATTATAAAATCTGATATAGATGTCTCGTGATTGAAATTTGAAAATTAGTCATATTTTACCAAAAAGTTGGAAATTTTCAAATTTTTCATAATGTCATCAGCAGTTGAAAACACCAAATCACGGCCATTTTGAAAAGTTTTTTTGCGTCATTTTGTTCCTCTTATTACAAGGAACATATCTGCCAAGTTTTAACTCAATATTATGTTCGTAGCAGATTTTAGGTAGAGCATTCATGATTGTGTAAACAGCAGGTAATCTCTAACTTCAATGGCAAATTTTGGTGACATCAACTGTTTCTCTCCTGATGTTAGAATCTTCAATTTGGAAATAACTACCTGCGTTGACTTAGCCCTTCCATACTGAATCATATGATTTACCTTCAACGAGTTGATTCTTTTTTCCCGCCTTATGCCCACCTTTCTTTCTTTCTCACTCCACTCTTCTTTCGTTTCCTGCAGGTCGCAAGTCTTCTTTGGTAAGACCAGCAAATATTTTCATTCTCCGTAGGAACTTGATAAAGAATATTAATGAGAATAGTCTGGAACGAAGGGTATTTGCTTGGCAACCATCCCTCTTACCAACCATTTCAAGTGTTGGCTGATGATAATATTTACACATTCAAAAGGGATTTCCTAAACCACATTTCGGAAACATTCCCAAGTTTTGGTCAACGCAACTCCATATATATTCAAACTGGCGCATGTGTTGAGTTGCCAGATCTGTACTCATTCCACAATCTACGTGGAAAGCTTCCAGAAGATGTGTCTCTTCAGGGAAGTAAATCTTAAATTCTTCTGATTTTGGTAAATGCCATGATTTCAGATTGTGTCCTTTATTTCGTTTTGAATTGGGTGGGCAATATTCTACAGTCTCTGAGGTTTTCAAAAGGCGAGGCATAGCTCTTTTAACAAACTCATCTGTATCATCACAAGAATCTTCCCCGACTTCCATCGCCTTCAAATCCTTCTGATGACATTCATTTTTACGATCCTGTGAAGAAGCTGTACACCAGTACTTCTCCCTCATATTCATCACAACATTGTTTGCTTCGGCTAAAGGGAGCCTGTGATATTTACCAGCAAGGTGGTTGTCTAATCTTGCATACAAGATATTGCAGGTTTCACATGGTAGTGCATAGGGAACGTTGTGGATTTCCAACTTGCAACAATTATAAATAGCTCGCATTCCTGTTGCAGTGAAACTTGCCTCCGTATAATGCATGTCATGCACCTTCTTTAGATGTGCCTGGATCTTTTCAGGCACCTTTTTGCCACATTTCGGACACTTATAAATATAACTAATTTGCTGGTTTCTTCCAACAAATACTTTTTCCACTGCATCAACACTGCCTAGGTATTTTGCAAGTAATGAGTTGTCCTTAGAGATGTTTTTTCTGCTTTTCTTTTCTGTTTCAGACGTTTTTCTTTTAAGGTCATCTTAGGCAGGGGTAATTCAACTCCTCCTAAACTAGCACTTTCAGCCTTTCGCATTTTATCAGTGTTCCACAGTTTATCCCACTCATCTATTTTGTTTGTATCCATCTCCTCCTATTTAAATTAAAATAATATGCACGTTTTATTGCATGAAATACTTTATTTCATCTCCTATAATATAGTATACTCCTGGTGTATAAGATCGGTTTGCTAAGTTTATATCTTTGCCTAGTTTTGAGATGTACTTCGATTATTAAAAACTTAATCGGAAAGTATACTTTATATTAACTTATACGTTAAAAAAATCACATTCCTTTTCAATATGTCAGTACATCTGAAGAGAAAATACATTTTTGAAGCTTGATTTACAGCAGACGCAGATACATACGCAATAGGTGAGTACTGTGTGGGATGCTTAATTCTTAATAGATTAATGGATGGGAGTAGGCTGAAGAGCCCATACATAAAGCAATTAACACTGAATAACTTTAAGTATCCATTTTGCTGATTTGACTAAGTAAAATAATGTTCTGAATCCGCCTCTGCCTGTAATTTTAGAGACCATAATGGTGTATTGACAGTGTAAAATTAGTTTTAAGTTACTCACCTCACTTTCACTGTTGTCCGAGGGACTGTAATCATTGTACTGGTCCTGATCATCGTCTTCAACATTGTTATTGCTATCCGGGTTCCCCTGTAACGAATTAGAAATGATAATTGGTAACTTAACATCTTGAGCATCTTTCTTATAGAATGTTTTAGTGTTAAAGAATTAAATCTAACTAAGAAGGAGTTACACAATTAAAATTCAAACTTGTTGAGTCATTATGTATTCGCATTCGGTTCTATAGAGTTATATCTAATACAGTACCATTTAAAAGTGAAAGAACTTAGTTTCAATGTTGTGAATGCTGTGTTTATCCGCCTTGTATACGACTATCTAAATATACTTTGCGCGCGTCTGTAGCGCCTATCAGAACCTCAACCACAAATGGTGACACATGCCTGAACATTTTTTCATCGTTTGCAGGGTGATTGTTCAAGAAGGTATTTTATCTATGTTCACAAGACATCAAAGAGTTAACCACTATTGTTTAATCTATCACCTAACACAATAGCAGTTAACCCTTTATCACTTAGTGTTAACAAAATGGCGGCAAGACAAGGAAATACTTCTCTTAGAAAAAAGGAGAATCAAAAACACAATTTAGCCTAGCAATAGCAATAAAATTGAGAACAAAAGTCGTTAATTTATATAAGCAAAAAAAATATTTATTTTCAAAAACACCAAAAATAAAATGGATATCTCTACACATCTTGAAATAAGGGAGAATCTCGTTTTCAAACATGTTCTTTAGAGGAGCATAACCTCTACAATAAACCTTTGAATAAAATCTTGTTCTTCTTTGTGTTGATTATTCACCACTTAGTAAATCTTTTTAATAAAAAAAATAATTAATGCAAGCATAACCAAACAAGGATAAGTAAAAGACTAGGGTGTTTATCACCTTTAAATAAATCTCATTCGATATCAAGTTT
>JAUCNQ010119172.1:0-10817 GCA_032352715.1 Bougainvillia muscus
GTATTGTAAAGGAACTTAGAGATTTCAAAGCAATCGGCCTAGAAGTGGGAATTCTTATAGCCCTAGGGCTTCTAGTTTAATTTTGCAAAATGAAAGCTTTCTTGTTCTTTCGTGAACCACTGCCTTAAGACTTGAAACATTATCAGCTATTAGATCTGTCCTAACCTGATAATAACCAATAAAATTTGTACACAATGGTAAGTAAGTAATTTAAATGTTTATAAAACGATATATAACACTGCACAAAATCCAGCTGTATCCGGACCTTTATACAGTCCGTCTACTTCGGTATTCAGTCCGTATACCTCGGTATTAAGACAGAATGCTTGCATTCTGTCTTAATACCGACCAATACGGACTTAAAAAAAGTCCGGATACAGTTGGATTTTGTGCAGTGTAATCCTATAAAGTATACACAAATTGGATAGAATGCTCAAATCAGTCCTATTGGAAATCAATAACAACAAAACAAAAAAGGTTTTGGGACTTAGTTAGGAGAATGTTTAAGAGATATTAGTTATTGTTGTAATTCTAGCCAGTGATAAATCAGCTCTCATCTTTGAGTTTTATTTGTGTTTATGAACAGAAACATGCTATAGCAATTACCTAACTGACTTATTGCACTTTGATGACAACATGGAATGTTTGCGATGTTAGACATAATACCTAGCCTTTTTTCATAACCTGGTCCGTGAAATGGAAATATCTTGTCTGTGATATTTTCATCTAGAACCATGACGTCTTAGTTCTGAGAAGGAACATTACGTTATGACATTACCTGAATCGGAAAAATACAACATAATACAGCCCTAGTCAAAGCATTACGATGGAGCACAATTATTTTTAATTCTTAATTACTTTATGTATGACAATGGGTCTTTAGAGACCCATTGTCATACAAAAAATAATTAAAATTAATGACTTTGAGTCCCCATTAGATGGCTGTGACTAAGTAAAAGCATGTTCTGAGTCCGCCTCTGTATGTATGTATCACAAACGATTATTGTTTATTTATTTTTACTAGTCCATGGTAATTGGTCAGAATGGAGCAGCTGGACTGGAGATTGTTATGTACCATGTAACAGTGACACAGAAATACGCACACGAACCTGTGATAATCCTGCTCCACAAGGAGAAGGTTTACCATGTGAAGGAAATGCAACAGAATCAGCACCATGTTTTAACGATACATGTCCAGGTATAATATTTATAGTCCTTTTTAAGGAACCATGCAATAAATCCCCCGAAAAGAATTTGCTTCAATGCAATCAATTGCCATACCAATTATCATTTTTATAAATTATCTCAGATTGAATATGTTAGTGCATACTTTGTAAGCACAGTCACATTTCTTCTAAGATGAATTTGAATCGAATTTTAAATGCAAAACCTTGAGATAGTTGATATTCTGTGTCTTCTCATAAAACTGCGGATTCCCTATGCGGATATAGGGCTTGTTTTAACCCATTCACAGTAAGTAAGCGAACAAACGTCAGTAATTCATAAAAAGTTTCACAAAGGCTTACGACCATTTGTTAACAATAAAAAGTCAATGAGCTTTATTCTTTACATTGGACCTGTGACAATGTTAAAACCTGTAACAAGCATCCAATTACATCTTATTTAGAATTCAATATTCAACAGATGAATTTTAGTATTACAGTATTCACAATGGTTTCCCTCCTGGCATTTAACGTTCCAATGACGTTCTACTTATATCACTAGAATGATATTTTTCCCTATTCTATGCTTAACTATACCCAGCAAATGCAGCACAAAAATTGACGTCCTAACCACGTACTTAAGACGTGGCGATGTCATAAGAACGTATGTTCGACGACGTATTTAGAATTATTTCAGGTTTTCTAGTATCTTAAACTTTAGACTACGGATGTAGAATCACGTAGATCTACAGTTTGCGTATATACGAATCTCGTAGATCTACGTTTTTGATGTATGTCTAAGCATGTATATCCTCAAACTAAAGCATCCCGCAACCTCGAATAAATTTTTTTATAACTTTGCTAAGGTTGCTGCTTTGAATTGAATTGGAAATCAAAATATCGACCTTTGAACTTCATCAAAATTCTATAGCGGAAATTGGTTGTACTTTCCTTGAAATTTTTATAGTTTTCTGGTGTGAAATACTTTACTTTTTAGCGTATTTTCGCCAATGTTTATATGCTTTTTGGAAATAATACTTTATTTGGAGATATTTATGACTGATTATAACTTTCCAAATGCTTTCTTGCATACCATTTCCCTCAAAATAATTGCGCGGGTATCAAAAAGTTGCTCAAGATTTTTTGGCAGATTTTTTGCAAAGAATGATGAATGACTATGAGCATCGCTAATTTTAACCTTTTCTAGATAGTCTAAGCTTTTCAAAATGGGATTATCTGTTTAAATGCAATGTCGGATCAAGCCCTAGTCAGAACAGCACGATGAAGAACTAAACAGAACTAATAGTTTTTGTATGATAATTTTGTAAGGACTTGACCCTATTGTGCATGGGTGGGGGGGGGGCAAAGGTTACACGTAGGCATGGGGGGTAAATTTACCCCCCTATATAAAATTTGCTACGAACATGCTATTGAATTAAAACTTGGCATATATATTCCTTGTAATAAGAGGAACAAAATGACGCAAAAATGTTTTTCAAAATGGCCGCCATTTTGTGATGATGTCATCAAAAACTTTTTGGTAAAATATGAACAATTTTCAAATTTCAATCACGAGATATCTATATCAGATTTTAATGTTCTGTTTTCTTTATCTGGAAGCCAATACCCAGTAGATAAAATAGATTTTTATTTTACGTAACTATGATATTTCGAGTCAGAATGGCGCGCCAAAGTTTTAAAAACTTCCCAAAAATCCAAAGATGCGTTATCACGTTATAAAATGACGTCATAAAAAATGTTTAAATTGAAAGGTTTTATTAATTTGAAGATGTTGTATAACTTTGTAGTCAATTACTTTACCACATAAAAAGTTATGGAAAAATATTTTTGTGGTAATTTTAGCAGGATTTCTTAAAAATTTGATAGGTGGTCTCGAGCAATAGCTTATAATTTCAGAATAGTAGAAGATATGGGGCTGAAACTTTCTGAAAACGTGCCCAATATGATTTTAGTTAATGTTCGACAGTTTCAGTATAATTGCTCATTTAAAACAAAAGTTATTTAAAAAACCCTGACAAGGTTAATGGGTTTAGAAGTTATGGGAGGCTGAGCTTGTTAACCATGGCGCGGTCTAAAGGTTAAATATTAAAAAACATTGCACTATTACTTCAGAGGCGGACTCAGGACACGCTTTTATCTAGTCACTTTCTGTATGAATATGGATCTCTTAGACCCATCATCATATAGAAGGCCATTAAGAATTAAAACTTTGAGCCTTTCCTCGTGTTGCTCTGACTAGGGCTGGATCCACCAATGTACTTCATTTCTTTAGCCGAATGGATATGGGCACTTGGTGATGGGAATGGTCAAGAAACTAATATAGGACAATTTGATACACCTTATTTATGCGTTCAAGCTTGTATAGAGAGAAGAAACACTGTTGACTCTGCAGTAAATATGGCTACTATTGGAAAAAATCATCCTCATCAATGCTTTTGTGAAGCAGGAGGAACAAATGGTAATGGAGCAACCAGCTATTATAACTGCATATTTGCATAAGTCAAGGGCGCTCACAAAATTCGTATAAAAATTAGTAGAAATTTTTAGTCAAAACTAATGTCTTTGCGCATAGATTTTGTGATATAAATAGAAAGACACCCTAAATTTTCTAAGTTTTATATTGTAAATATATTGTAAATATTGTAAATATTGTAAATATAAAAAGTTTTGTTAATCCTTAACAATTGAATGACGCAACTTGCTAAAATCTTGAGTTTTTGTTCAGATTTCAGTAGGTTGCTTGATAAAATCCTTAATGTAAAATATGATTTTTAAATATATTATATATAAAAATTATTGGCCACGCAAGCGTAGCGAGAGTGGCCATATAGTACCGTGCGTAAATACGTTTCGAAGAGATGAAAAAAAATTAAGACGCCATGATTCAGCATAAAATATAAGACGCTTTTAAAAATGAAAGCCGAGTTACGAAGTATGAGGACCACCATCACGAGGACCACCCTCACATTAACAATAATAAACTCGGCATGCAAAACGTCATGTTTTTTTTTACAAACACATTCGTTAATAAGCTTATAATTTTTTACATGAACCCCTTTTTTTTATGAATGATCTCTTTTCTTAAAGTTCTTTTGTTAACATGCATATTAAATGAGTTATATTTAAAGCCTGGTTCAAACTAGACGATTCACACGATTCACAGTGTTAGTGCATATTAAGTATTTTGTTTTATATTGGAAACTGACTACGAAATTTGTCGACGTTTGCATTGTATAAAGAATATTTAAAAGGTGTAAGAATGTTGTACAATAGATTGTCTCAGAACATATGTATATAGTTAACATCACAAGTTTTTAATCCTGAAAGCTTTATCTTAAATTGTCCAAATATATTATCGACATCCCCTAGCACCTTTTTTGATCATGCCAGTGACGTAGCTGGCAAGCGTGGACATTTAGTGGTAGCTATGACTAGTATATTGTATATATATGACAGTGCAAAGATAATAAAGCACACAGTACATTACAAGCTACATGAAAGTCAGGATAATCCATTTGAACTACATATGATTATTTAACATTTAGAGAAGATCAAAAACCGATTTTCTCGAAATGTCAAATAATCATATATAATCCGAAACGGATTATTTGGATTTCCATGCCGTGATTGTTCGTAAACCACCATAGATGTTAGCGTGTATTTGATTAGTAAAATAACAGTTTTTAATTCATCTACGTTCACACAACATAATTTTAATACAGTCAACTATCGATATCTCGAATACTTGATATCTATGTAAAACTCCAATTATTTTACCGATCCCTTTAGAGCTGTAGCTATCAAGAGTCCACTGTAATAGTGTATTAAAGGAATCCCGAACTTAAAAAGGCAGTGGATCTTTTTTTTTCAAGAATTTCTCTTTTCAGCTAAAATCGCCTAAAATTGATGACGAACCCAATAATTTTTAAGATATCAAAGGTAAGCGATGTTATCTTTGATATAAAGCCATATTGTGTTGAAAACTATGACAGGGTCAGCATTTTTGCTGAAAATTTTCGATACAGGCTGAAAAATCTGTTTCTTGGAGGGTACTGTTAACTATATAAACTTACATCTTGAGGTTATTCTGCGTAATGCTTTTCGATGATTATTAAGTAAAGTTAAGAAACATTTCCTTCGCGCAACCAGCGTTGTTATATGTTTTGAACTTAAAATGCTGTGCTTTTTAAAGTGGCAATTTACAGACCAGATTGAGATTTTACATGTTTGGGTGGGAATGAACAAACGTATCTTTGTAAAACGGCTGCCAGAGGCGGAATCAGAACATGCTTTTGCCTAGCCAAAGCAGTAGAACGGAGATTGAAAGCATCCTCAAACTCCTTAATTTTTAATTGCTTTGTATGATAATGGGTCTTTGAATACCCATTATCATACAAAAGCTATTAAGAATTAAAACGTTTAGTTCTTCATCGTGTTGTCCTGATTAGGGCGGGATCCGCCACTGGCTGCTTCAATATTTTCATTTTTTGCATTACATCTACAGTTTATTTATTTTTTAAGAAAGTGAATAAAGCAAATAAGGCATTTCCCTTTTCTGCAATGAATTTAGGGCTTATTATTGCTCGTGAATAACAAATCATGGAAAACTTCGCAATATGTTTGTTATGTTAATTAAGGATATCTTTTTTTACTAACATGGTGAATTACACAAATGTTTATGAGCGCATTTTGTCGTGGTATTTATACTGTTTGTTCTATTTAGTATTTGCACTTGTTTTTCACTTACTCCCTAAGTGTAAGCCTGCCTTCAAACAACTGTGAGTTGTTCTTTGCGGGTTGAAAATCTCCCTGGAGACACAACTCCTTCCATAGGATTTTTTAAAGAAGTTTTAAAGTTATGGCCGTTTGTTTTCAAAATGCTATTAATCGGACGATAACAGTAGCGGAGGTACCAGCTACAAATCTCTATAGTCGGCACTTGTATCTTGATAGCTAGCTAGAACCTTCGAATATTTTATTTTTGAAACTTTACTAACATTTAAACATTAAAAAGTTACTTTTGGCGGATTATTTATTAATTGAAAAGTCTAACAGTGTTCTTGATTTTCCATTTTCGTTTTCGCCATGTTTTAATGTTGTGTGTTAAAAAACTTGACTAAACGATATTGTTTGACTCGGACTGAATTTTCTAAATGTATGCCGCTTTTGCTGGCTAACCAATTTCCAGTGAAAGTTGTCAGGTTAGTATTCGCTGCTAAGTTGGTTTATAGCTTAAACATCTCTTTTTAACCCCAAAACAACTGGGCTATTTTGGCCACTTATAAAGCTTTGCGGCATATAAACCCCCCGATCTAACTCAAGATTAGCTTAGTTTTAGAATTTGAAACTTTTGATGGTTAAACTTCAGGCTTATAAAGATTTGAAAAAACAATAAAGGTCATTAAAGATACACACAATTAAAGAAATACCAAAAGGTTTGTACCTAGATATTTCTACTCCACTTAGGTCTTTAATTCACTTTTCCAGTCTGTCAAGGTAGTGTCGTTCATTTTGGTGTAAACTCCATCGTTTATTCCTTCCTGCACAACTGTATGGAACGGCCAAGACACAATTGATATAACCCAGTTCAACCAGTGTATAATCGAGATAGGGCAGAGAGATGAAATGATAATTCTACATAATTTCTTTGAAGAAGATAAGTTGCCTTTTATTCTTGTTGAATTACCATTTTTCCAGAAAAACTAGGAAGTAGCAAAGCACTTCATCAATAAAGTGAACATTTTTGCACATTCAAAATTTGATATTGTAGTTATCCCAATGCAGTTATGGCAGGGAAGTTTAATGAATTTCGTTAATTTTCCTTTTTTCGGATGGTTTCAAAGAAGACTTGAATTTATCTAAACTTATACATCTTTGGCAGGGTTGGATCAAACATTTATTATAGCTTCTTGTGATTGAAAGATTAGTTGCTTTCCATGTGATCGCTACTAACGCTGACCTGTCAACCAATATACACTTTCTGTTCTTATTCACCTCATCTCATGATTATCGTTTCCTGCCATACAATAATTTTTTGTCTGGAATGACGGAGACCATGTTCGCTGTTAGCAATCCAATGTGACAGCGATATTTCATAACACAGATCCCTAGAAATAGCGGATAAAACTCTATTTTCGTGTCACGAGTCACAAGCAAATTAGAACGCTACTCGTCTGATGAAGATCTTGCAATTACTGTCAGGTTAGATTAAGCTGCGGAATTAATTATACGAACTATTGAGCCGAATAGAAAACATTCGTTCTCGTTCTTTAACATGCGATTGGCCTTTTTTCTGCTTTTTCTCGAAGTTCGTGAGTTTTTAAGAATGTTCGCAACATCTCAATAACATTAAAATATTTAATTCTTTAATTATGATTAATGTTTTGCATAAATCTTTTTTCAACCAATTAAATTCAGAAAAACTATAAACAAAGATTTTAAAAAGAATGCATAATTCACTTTATAAAAGAAAATGTTCGGTAAAAAAGTTAACTAAAATTAAAAAGATTTCTTCCCTGCTTTAACTACATTGAGATACCTGGAAAACAACTGTTCTCTCTCAAAGAACGAAACCCGCACACAGCATGTAAAACTTACCTTGGGAAATGTAATGAATGCAACGAGAGCTATGTTGGAGAAATTTACATGGAAAATTCTTTGCAATCTGGAAGCCTCCTTCATAGCGTTTATGAAGCCATCTTTAAATGAACAAGTCTCTTTTAAACTGTTAACTATATTTAGACATGGTGTCACATAGTATAGCCGACTATAACTCTTTAACGCATAGTGTTAGGAAATGGCCAGACTCATTTTAACAATCCTGTTGCTTTTATAGCAGTATTGTTTGAGTGTGTGTGGTCAATTTACGACATCGTGAATTAAAAGAGATAAGTAATGTAGAACTATCAGGATACAAACCTATTGCGATTTCGTTTAATTGTACATATCTTTATTGACCCCTAACGTTTTTAAGCCTGTATTTTAACATCTTAATTTTATAGATTCACATAGCACTGCAGACGATTTTTTAATCTAAAGTCATTAGGAATCGGAGTTATACATGCTCCGAGTTTGTAAGGATTTGAAAGTAATTAACCGACATTTTGATAGGTGGTCTTGTTTAATGACCTGTAACTTCTGTTGTTTTACAGATATGGCCATAGGCTTATGTTAAAAGCCATCACGTTTCAAATGCTAAAAAGAAATTGGTGCAGTTTTAATGGATTTATCCAAGGCATTTTACTGCCTACCACATGATCTGTTAATATCCAAGTTAGGCGCATATGGTATTGGATACAAAACTTTGAAACTTCTTTACAACTACCTTAAATATGAAACACCGGGTGCGAGTTTGCTCTACTGTTAGTTCCTTGCTCGATATTTTATTGGGTGTTCCGAAAGGTTTCGTTCTTGGTCCTATGTTGTTTGATGTATTTATTAACAACTGTTGCTGTTCACAGTATTAGAATGTATCAGTGGCAGATCCAGCCCTAGTCAGAGCATTACGATGGAGCACAATTGTTTTTAATTCTTAATAACTTTTTGTGTGACAATGGGTCTTTAGAGACCCATTGTCATACATAAAGTAATTAAAATTAATGACTTTGAGTATCCCTCTTACTGCTGTGACTAAGTAAAAGCATGTTCTGAGTCCGCCTATGATGTATGGTCTGTAACTTGATGATAATACCTTGACCAGTTGTTCTGCCACTCTTAATTCTGTGTTAGAAAACTTGCGATCTGCCATAGAGTTAGTGTTCCATTGGTTCAACTGCAATGGTATGATAGCAAACCAAGAGCAGTTTCAGATGATGATATTTGGTGCAGATACTAGGAGGATATCAGCATTCAAATTGGTTCATGTACTCTGACTCCTGCAACAGAAGTCAACCTATTGGGTGTGACGCTACATGAAACTTTTCGTTCTACTCACATGTAAAAAGAAATTGCAAGCAAGCCTATTTGAAAACCATAGCACTCCCTAGGATACGAAGATTTCTTACCCAAGATCAGATAGATCTATTATTCAATAGATTTATAGTCCCATGCTTTAACTATTACCCAAATAGTGTGGATGTTCTGTAGCAAACAGGCACATAATCTAATCTCTTTTACCCATAGGAGGGCACTATGTGCAAAAACTGGTTTGTCTCAGAGCACCAATTCCAAGATACTGAAAATGTCCAGATCAAAATCCGTCCCCTCCAAAAATATTGAAATACTTGTTATTGAAGTTTTTAAATCACTACATAAATTAAACGCAGAATTTATGTGGGACATCTTTCAACAAAAAGTCATTAATTATGCCTTGAGGCGCGGTGGCTTACTTACAATCTCACCCTCGAAAAACAGTATTGGACTGAATGCTTTTCAGTTCCGGGCAAGTTTAGCCTGGAACTACTTAAGAGCAAATGTCAAAAACGAAACTAGTTTAAATGATTTTCAGTCTATTATAAGGCCAACTTCAGTATACTGTCGGTGTAAACTCTGTAGTGCTGAATCAAAGGTCACATATTGAATTTGTAATTTTGCTAGTCACTGTTATATTTTAATTATTATTTTTACGATCTTCTCTATTTATTTTATATGCATATATGCATATATGTTGGTTTAAATTGGTTATATTGCTATGATCATACCAACTTTAAATAAAAAAAATAAAAAATAATAAAGTAGCTATTTCAGAATTTATAGATTCTTTTCCGGGAGGGGGCGAATTTTCCTGTCAGGGTTTATAGGGCTAAAGAAAGAAATCGGCTATCAGCCAACAAAAATGTGACATGTTTTGCAAAGAGAGATTTCGCTTTTAGCAATATCAAACGCTTCCGAAACGTCCCTAAAACGTTCCCGAAACACTGTTTAGAACCTCTGAGAAGGCTTGCGACACTTCAGGAACGCTTTGAACACTTTAAAACACTTTAAAACATTTAATTGATTTTTGGTCTTTATTTCAGCGCTTTGACTTAGTTAAACCTTGTTTCACATTGTGTGATAAGTTATGTCATCCTTTAACAATGTTATTCAAACAAACAACAGAAGGTTATAAGGCAAAACTGGAACTCGTTTAAATACCAGGCTTCTTTTATACCCTAAACTACCGAGGGGTAGGGGGTGGGCGTGAAAAGTCTACCGCTCACCCTACCCCGCCCCTTAATAACATTGGAACTAATTACTCTCAGAACATAACACTTAGTATGAATGTTCAACATCACAAAATGAACGGCTTGACACAAATATATTTATTACTATGTTTCAGAGCCGTTCTAAAACTAAGTAAGAAAAGGGATTATTTCCCTGACACGCTTTAAAAACCCTCAATCCAGACGAAATTATACTTCTAAAACGTTTTCAATGATTTTAACACTGATTGAACCGTATTTTCACAGTTCTGGGAAATATTTCCGGTCTCGGTTCTGGTTACCGGAAAAATTTCCATTAAAAATTTCTTAACTCATATAAGAAAGGTAATGATAAAATACGTTCTTGAGCAAAGTTAACTTTTAATCTTAAATAATGAAGGAGATACTGCAATTGCAACATTCAGGTATTTCAGAGGGAATAAGAAGAAGAAGAAGAAGAAGAAGAAGAAGAAGAAGAAGAAGAAGAAGAAGAAGAAGAAGAAGAAGAAGAAGA
>JAUCNQ010119183.1:0-10816 GCA_032352715.1 Bougainvillia muscus
TACATAATATAATTAAGAATTAACAGTAATTATACACAATCGCAATGCTCTGACTAGGGCTAGATCCGCCACTGAAACTTCTTGTTCTCCATCGTGATGCTGCAACTTCGGCTAGATCAACCACTGATAGATTTGACACTATTTCTCTCTTATTTTCAATTTTTATTTCAGTTTCTGAAACTTTTATAATTGGATTATTTCTCATATTTATAGATTTTGTAATTGGATACACAATTTGAATTCATAAACACTGCACAAAATCCAGCTGTATCCGGACCTTTATACAGTCTATTACCTTCTACTTCCGTGTTCAGTCCGTATATGTCGGTATTACGACAAAATGCTCGTAATACGGACGAATATGGAGTGAAAATAAGTCCGGATAAAGTTGGATTTTGTGCAGTGAAAATCTTAGAAGGTCTGAAAGTAGCTTATTTATTTTTTTAGATTTAGAAATCCAAATTTCAATCTTTATCCCAGTATACATATATTGTTCAAAACAAGTCATTGTTACATTATTGACATCAAATAATAATGTTTTTCTCCGTATTTCTCTGCAGGTTGTTGAATAAAATCTTTAACAAAACACCATTATTTATGCAGTACATTTTGAGTTAAGTTAAGTAAGGGACCGTCAACAATTTTCAAAATTAAAATTCGTATTAATTTTCAATTAGAAGAATGTTTTTGTGAACACCAAGTATGAACAAAAAACTTACTACTGGGTTGAAAAATCCAATTTAAATATATAAATAAACTAGATATTTACAAAAAATAAAGAATTTTTGAAGAACTCCAACTTTCACCGTTTAGGGAAAAAGGTAAGAAATACTAACTCTAGATTGTGTTTATTAAATCTTTTGGAAGCACAGAATTCGTTAAGTTTTAATTGTTTAACCCTTTCATACATAGAGGCCTTCAAATGGTCATACACACTTCAACAATCCTGAAGCATTTTGCTTCAGGATTGTTGAGGTGTGTGCGACCATTTCGTTACCACCAGGCATTAAAGGGTTGATGTCTAGTGATCTTAGAATCCAACGTAAAATCATCAGGTCTATCTTACTTACTTACTTAACAGCATACTCCGGATTAGAGCTTCGCCCATTCTTGTGTTGCACGCTTCCTCCATTTTACTCTATCCATTTGTATATTTTTTCCGCCGTCAAAATAGGTAACCTTGTGTCTTCCTTGATAACACCCGTCCATCGTTTGGGAGGTCGTCCTTTCTTTCCTTTCTTTTGTGAAGTCTTTCACAATTCTTTTAACAATTTTTGTCTTTTCTCATAACATGGCCTAACCATGTCAGCCTCCTTCTCTTGATGATGTTGACAATGTTGATTACGGGTACTGCTTTTTTGTACAGTTTGTTCACAGGAATGCGGTGCCTTACGCTCACATTCAACATTGATCGTAGGCAGTTATTTTCAAAAAAAATGCATACGACTATCCTCTTTGGTAAGCGTTTAGGTTTCTGATGCGTACAAAGCAATTGGTAGAACAAGTGACGAGTAAAGTATGGTTTTTAATTTCATTTGTATCTTCTTGTTAGACCATATGTTCCTTTTAGAATTGTGCCATCAGCATATCTGACTTCTGAACACAAGGCTTCAGTTAGCGTTAAATTTTCTTGCAGAGACCGTAATTCGTTCAAAGTAGGTGAACAAAGTAGGTGATAGAAGACATCCTTGGCGTAACCCGACTTCGAGGTTGAACCATTCTGTCAAATCTCCATCAACAATGACAGTACATTTGGTTTTTGTCGTACATTCTCTCTATAAGGTGTACAATGGTTCCATTCACTTTCATTGCTCTAAGCATCTTCCAGAGTGCCTTTCTCCAAACAGTATCAAAAGCACTTATGAAATCAATAAAGTTGTGGAGTTTTCCGTTCCGTTCTTTCGCTTTCTGTAGTAGCTGCCTTACAACAAATATTGCATCAACCGTACCTCTATTGGGTCTAATACCAAATTGGATTTCGCTTGTGTACGCTTCAGTTTCTCTCTAATTTTATCCAAAAGAACACTTTCACTGGAATCGACAGTAAAGATATTGCTATGCAGCTCCCTGGATTTGATGTGTCTCCCTTTTTAGACCAATCTGTTGGTGTTTCAACAGCACCAGTGAGTTTGCTAAACATGTGATCCACCATATCAACCATTGGCTCACCACCTGCTTTTAAAACTTCTGCAGTAATTTCGTCACTTCCAGGTGCTTTTCTGTTCTTACGTGGATCTAGTCTTATAGTGATCTCTTACGACCAATAATCATATATCAAGCTATTGTTAAGAATTGTGATATTGGATATTTTTTTATTTACCTAAAGTGACTAATGGATTAACTAGCCAGTAGCTGCCGATAAATGTCCCCGAGGCTAGACTTAGATCATTTAAACCGAGCCTTCATATGCCTATAAAACTTTATGACAATAAAAAAAAACATTAAGTCGCGAACTTTTTAATTTACTCTTACGAATGACCACCTGGGAAATATTTAAGCCCCTCAAGCGTATTTTCAAAACCACCATGTAGACAGCTTTTATAACAGCGTTTCACGTCTTTTTTTAGAGAAAACGCCTGATTTACCATTGCGACATGGAACATTTGAAACGGGGTTATAAACTCGAAAGTGGACCAAATTATTCGTCCAACAAAAGCCACGAAAATTTTGTCTGACAAAACATTTAGTCCGACAAAGTTTTGTCCGATAAGGTATGTGAACCGCAACGACCAGAAAGTTGGCTACCCTTTATGAACCCGGGAATTTTACTGCGTCTGGCTGTGGGTAAAGACTGGTCGACGCTACGATGGACGGGAACAGAAGACAACTTTCCTTAACAAATGTATAACTGTAATAAATACATATGTTTGCAAGAATTTACGTGATCCTATACGAATCGCGGTCTGTAAAAATTCTACAAGCACCTAGATTTTGATGCTAGACTAGATCTGAAACAAGGAGTTGAATTAAACAATGACAGTATAAAACAATGGGGCTATCTGTCAATGCAAATTTAAACATTTAGTATGTGATTGATAGCAATGTGACATTTAGGAGGAAGACAAAGATTTAGGAAATTTAAGTAGTGGTAGCCACCCTGTGAATGTGCTACTGTTGGAAGAGGTAGAAAGCCTGAAGGGATACGCCCATCCTAATTAAATTAATTTTTGGGGCAAAATAAATATCTAAGTATGCTGGACAATCGCTGGAAATGATGCCGTGCAAACGGAGAAAATCAAGCTAAAAATGTACATTTTTGCTCTTAGCTCTTTAATGCACAATATCGTAAAAGGGTCACATATACTTAAACAATCCTGAAGGATTTTCGACCGCGTATGACAATTTTCTAGAACACTATGCATCAAAGGGTTAAAGCGATTTTGTTTGACTATTAATGTTTGTTCTTACAACCTTTCTACTTCAAAATCCAAATTTTGTCCAAATAGAGTGGGCGTTGTCCTTTTAACTGGCATTATTTAGCTTTAGTTGAAAACATTCATTCATTCATTCACTGCAGGCGAATGGGCTGTGCACACTTTTCATGCAAAAAAACACTTCTTATAAGTTAAATTGAAACGATTTATGATGAGCTTTTGAGACGATTCCTAACTAAAGTAAACCAACTGAAGAGGCACTCTCTTAAGGTGCGATGATAATGCATCATTTAGAAGTAAACCATTTACGTTTGAGTGTACTAGCTAATTAATGCATATTGCAGAATGAGACTGAAAGCAATAAGGCAGTATACTGCAACATTAAGAGTGTGCAACTGAAATGTAAATTAAATCACAGTAAGTAGATGGCAAACACAAGATAATGATCAGTAAAAAGAAGTGGGAAGAGACTGAAAAGAACTATTCTAGTTACTGTTGGAAGAGCTGTCTTAACCGTCATTATCTAGCTTTTGCTGATGATACACAACTTGAGAAAAAGCAGTCTCTCTATACACTTTCACCGATTTCCTAAGTTTATATCTGTTACTACCTTTCTTTCTTTGAATGTTATTAATCGGAGCTTCTATAATGGTTTCTTCGCTATCAGCGATAGTCGTCAGAGGCGGATTCAGAACATGGTTTAACTTAGTCACAGCAGTAAGAGAGATACTCAAACTCATTAATTTTAATTACTTTATGAATGACAATGGGTCTCTAAAGACCCATTGTCATACATAAAGTTATTAAGAATTAAAAGTAATTATACTCCATCGTAATGCTCTGACTAGGGCTGGATCCACCACTAGCCGTATCAACCAGATTGCCATATTCATTCAAAATATTCTTAACATAGTGACTTCCACTGGAGCGGTATCTGGCTGGATCAACTGAATGGGTACATGAATGGACATTTCACATTCACTAACAGGCATTGCATGTGTGCAAAATTCACATTTAGCAGACTTTTTGCCTGATATAAGTTCTAACCGTTTATTGCAATTGGGTGTATTACATTTTAAGTATCTTTTGACAGACACATTAGTACATTTTGGCTTGGCTCTTTTTGCTCGCTAAGCCATTTTAGGCTATCTTGAACAGTGAAAATACAATTTTAACAAAGAAACTTGTTGACGCACTGTTTGCTTGTCTACAAACAGTTGTCGTTTTAAATTCTATTTGTCCATAACTTTTATAGTTTCTGTAGTATTCTCACTTATTCTCAATTTGACAATGGAAAATCTGTTGGTACTATTACTTTGACTTAGAACTCGTTTACATGAAGACTTTCTATAGGCGAAATGAACTTTTTCCGTCGGAAACATTTACCAATCACAGAAGCCATGACAGTTCACTTCGCTCGCACGATTTTTCATATGTAAACGAGTCCTTACTTTGTAGTCAGATACATCTTCTACATATCCATGATACTCTACAATGAAATTACAAAAATAATTGTACTCAAAAGTTGACAGAGAATTGATCAGTACTCAACAATTGAAGTAGAAATTACTCATGTCGTTATGGGCAAATAAATGAAAAAAAAATTGCCAAGTACACCTGTAGACGTGTAGAAGTAGACATATGTGCAGAAAGGATTTTATGAGGTGAAAATGGTATTACTGAAACGGTAAGATGAGAATGAAAAAACGAAAATAACAAAATGCATAATCCTCTGGATATGGCACTGATTATACCATGTGAGAACAAACTTTGCGACCTTTAGATTAGTTAATTCAACCTAATCCCAATCTGCAGAAAATGACCAATTTTGTGAGAATGTTTTTGAAGATTTGAGGGATTTAACAAAAATGTTCATAATTAAATCTTCAGCGTCTTGTGTTAAGATGCATAAAGGACGTCTTATTATTAACCACAAATATTCAAATATTTTGGAACTTGAAATGAAAGAGGCACTGGGAGTTTAGAAGTTTTTGAGAATATTAGAAGAGATTCAAAATACTAAGGATATTTGTGTTTTTTTCAGGATTTTTGAATAGAGCTCTTATTTGGGAAGATTTTGAGTTGTGACCAACTTATTGGTTACATCTGTTTTCAAGTACTACAGAATATTTCGTTTGCCCAGTTATCGGATTTCTCCACGGAAATAAGGAGATCTGGTAGAAATTATATGCACCTGATTTCTTAACTTAATTAAATGTAAATGGAAATGATTTTTCAGCGAGGTGTAGAAAGAGAAAAAAACAGACCATATAACTTACCTGAGCAAAAAGTGAGAATTTAGGTGTTGAGGTTACACATTGCTAATACACAACATGTGTAAAGTGCTATGCAGACCTGTGATTTTCAGTCTATACATATAAGATGTTTAAGGACTACACTTTTAGCCAGATATCACTTCATATACATGAAGGATCACTCCTAAATATTCTACAAAACGGAGAACAGTGTTGAAAAAATCCCTCAAAGCACAACAATGATGAAAAGATTTTGTATGCGAGAAAATACTTCTGTCTTACAGAGAAAAATTAAGAATTTGTCAAGCATGAATGCTTTTTATAAAGGAGCATTCGTAATTAGTACGATGAGTTGTCTGTCGTATTGAAAGACCTCGAATAAATTTATGTAAATTTAAGTGCGAAAGTAAAAATGCACAAGGATAAAGTATACCAAATGATAGGAATTACTACACATAACCGTAGGTTTTTTACAAGGCTAATACCAACTGTAAGAGTCTTTCTTCTTCCTCTACTCTATATTTGAAGCCAGATGAATGTTAATTGTAGTAAGGAGGTCAAAGGTTATGGGTTCAATTGTCAAGTCAGCCAATGTTCTGACACGAGACAAAGCAACATAAGTAAGGCCAGAGACACGTTCTGTTTCTCCTAAAACAACATCTGCTTTATCCAACGTTAGTCCTTGAGACTTAGGTAATGGACCAAGCTAATTTCAAAGGAATCTGTTGTCTTTCGCAGGACTCGCCGTAAATTTCAGAAGGATTGCTTATAGGAAGGATCGGAACACAACCTTCTGTGCCCCCAAAACTTGGTACAGTGTAATCACAAAATGTAACAATTACCACAAGTGGTAATGATGGTGGCTGGTGTGCCTTAGTAAATTATATGTTTGATCGCACCAATAGCCCGATTGCAAAGGCCACGGCTAGTCCAGAGATTCTTGGTAGGCATAACTTTAGCACCTGAACAAAGAAGTAATTTCTTTTCCAAACCTCCCATGTCGTCAGTAGTTCAGACTTTTAGAGCGTTTGAACAACGTATCCCAATCACGTGATGTGTAACAACAAAGACTGTCTCCTTTTGAACGTTCATTTACCATTAATTGAACGATTTTGTCAAACAGTTTATCGGCACAAAGGTCTTGCATTTCTAAATTGTTAGACGGTTTATGATGATATAAGGGCACACCTCTTGTCGATCCATGAAAACAATAATCAAATATTAAACAGCACTGAGATTCTCTTGGAGAGAAGCTAATACTGACCCTTGCAAATCACACACATTCTTACCAGGTAATGGTAGATGTAAAACTGAATGCAAAGTCTTTCCTTTAATTTAATGCAATGCTATACCAAAGTATGCTGTAAGCAAACGCCTATTACTGAGAAGTGCTCTAATATTATTGATCAGGAAGCTTTTACCTGAACCTGCCGAGCCTGTAATTATCATTAGCAGTTGCCCTTTTTTGTTGGCCTCTTTATGTTGCTTTACCAAGTCAAACGCACATTTTTGCTCCTTATTCATAGACTGAATGTCTAAAACAAAGTTATTTTCATTGTCTACTAATTCATTTTTCTGTTCAGTTAACCACAAAGGAATTGATTGTATTTCCTGCACAGTGTAATCACCTCTAATATAGATGAGATATTGTGTGTCAAATTGTGCTATTTGTTCTGTTAGTGTGTCTTGTTGCAGAGAAAAAGCATCTGATAGAATCATCCATTCATTTCGTGTGGTGTGTTCAAAATTGTCTGCCGGCAATTCAACGTTCGAGGTAAAATATTGTTCCACATTTAACATATGCCGCTGCCAGTCAGGAACAGATACCAGGCCATCCTCAGAAATCATAAAGCCTGACCATGCTTGACAAAGACTTCCAGAAGAAAGAGATAAGGAATTCCATAAGTTATTGATATCACCTTTCCATGGTTTGTACTTGATCAGCTGATATCCGCAAAAATCTGGGTACTGGCCACCCTTCGGATTTGGAGAGTAATTGGGGTAAGTTCTTATTACAACAGGGGATGCCCTTTTTCTAATTTCATCAACAAACTGTGAATAAAAGTTGATTATATTACTACTAATTACCTCAGTGTTACATTCTTTAAGACCATCTCTTAAACTGTAATTGTCTAACATCGAAGGCTTGGTGCTTAATTCCTATTCTTAACTTTTATCTTGCGCGAGCCATCTAATGAAAAGGAAATAGTTTGATAACTGGAACAGTGCAGTTTTAACTGCAATATATGATGCATTACTTCTTGGGCGCTGAAGTCACGCTCACCCACACATCTGATCATAAGTTTTTGAGCCAGGGTTTTGTCAGAAGTTGTATTGTTAGCTTTGTCAATAACGGAAATAAAGGCTTCTTGCGCTACAGATGATAATGATTCTGCTTTAGAAGCATATTTGGACAAATATTCCAAACATGTTCTGTAGTCTATGAAAGGCTGTATGTCACAATTTGCACGCCATGATTGCAATTGAGTACGCTGATGCTTATTTAACCTTGCATCATTTCGTTTAAAAAGTATAACAGGTTTGTAGCGGTTACTACCATCTGCAGTGTGAATTCTTTCAAACGTAAGTTGAGTATTTTCATTCAAATCAGCAGGAAAACCAAACCTACAGGACTGTTTCCCATTCCTATCATTCCTTAAACAGTATGCTGAATTACATATATTGTAGCGCAGTTAACCAATTTAATATAATCTTCTTCTAGGGATCTTTCATCTACATCACTACGAGGAATTTTGCAAGGGTGTACACTGGGATACACCCAGTGTTGGTTATACCCCATCAATCTCGAAGTTTAAAAATGGTCTTCTTGCTTCTATTAGACCGAAAATGCGCCAAGATTAAAGAATTAATGATCCTCTCGGCCTGAAACTATTAACTCGGTTGCCTGTCAACCTCAATCATCTTAGAGAGCATAAAGTTCGGCACAATTTCCTTGATACACTAAATCTTCTTTGTAGTTGTGATCTGGATATTAAGTCTACAAATCATTATCTCCTGCACTGTCCTTTTTATACGTGTATACGGAAGACACTCCTTGACAATATTACAGATGTAATAGGTACAGTGTCCAATCTTTCAGATGCAAAACTTGTTGACTTACTTCTTTATGGTAATGATGTTTACAGTACAGAACAAAAGGCTTCTGTGCTGCAAAATACTATTGTTTTTCTGAAGTCATCTGAGAGATTTGATATCCCATTGTTGTAAGAAAAAAAAAAGAAGAAAAAAACGTATTTTTTTTTCTACTTGACAAACCTCACAGCACTGTTTCTTTTAATTTTATTTACCATTATAATTATATTTTACTTCTTCTTTCTTTGTAAAATTTATGTGCAGTACCTCACAGGAGAGTTTTTCTCCCATGGGGTATCAAGTGTGTTTGTATCTGTCCCTCCTTAAGTTTTGTAATTTGTGTTTACGAATAGAAAAAAAAAAAAAAAATGTTGGTTATCTGGAACGGATGGGTTTTACGCAGTCACAAGGATGTCAACATACTGACACAACCGAATGGCTGCTACGCTCCCTTCATCTACCTGCAGTTATAGAAAATAACAATCATCAGCATTATTACTACTAGTTGTCAAGGCACGCTCAGCTAAATATCCTTTTAAAGGTTTTTCAGCTAATGTGCACAAACCTGGGTCATTACCTAATTTGGAAACTCCATGACAATGAATAGAACCGCGTTGCACGGCAAATACAAATCTGTACCAGAGCCAAACAGCACCTCGCGTTTCATACGACCAATATTTAACGAAATTTCTGTACGAACAGTAAAAAAACAATCAATTAAATGAGGATTATTTATAATATTATTACGGAAATTTTGAGATAGTGAATGCTATTCTGGTCAGTAAAAATCAGCTCAGGAAAGTGTCCAAAATATGGTTGGAGTTCCTACTTGGTTAACAATGGCTTTCAAGTTTTCTTTTGTTTCGTGCCAATAAGAATTAGTACCAGTAATATTTTTCGCGTAATATGACAATTTTTCTATAACATTTTTGTATAAGTTATTCTGCATCATATCACGCAATTCTTCAATAGTATATGCTAGTTCACCTGAAGTTTGCTTGACGTAAAAATTTCCTTGTAAAATGAGATGCTTCCTGTATAGCAGATTGTAGCCCCACAATGCAAATCTAGAGTGTGCAGCAAAACGACAAACCCATTTACCATTACTAGCCTGCTCTGCAAATTCAATAAGATGCTTTAGTGTTTCAAGAAAGCTTTCAGTTTCAGAATTACTTAAGGAACGCAAGGTTGCCATGTTCGTTTGGTCTCCTTTTGTGTCAGGAAATAAGGTTGGGAATGCCATTAATTCAAGAAACTCAGTGGCAAATTCACTGACAGGTTACTCACCTATAACCCACTCAGTATGCTCTGCCTCACCCTCATATATAACTCCTTCATAAACAATTTCTTTTTGTGTTTTCATATTTACTCCGGCTGGAATAAAACTTCCCATTTCACTATTTTTATTGTAAACATTCTCTTCTTGTACTTCTTGACCTAAATCAGAGTAACTTTCAGCAACATTTCCTGCTATGTTATCTGAGGTTTCAACAAAAGTAAAATCTACCATGCCATTTTCGGGCAAATGATTAAATGGTTCTATGTCAATGGTAATATCTGAATACAAAGGACTATTCCTGATCAGTCAATTTTACATATTAAAACTGCATGAATTATTTTTCACAAAAGAAAATTATCTTAAACAGAAGAATAATTTGCAGTCATTAGATTTTAACGAATCAACATTAGTCATGTTTCATATACACCTGCGGATTCGTTGCTTAGCCTACTTGAGTAAATCACCATTAAGTAGGCTAGCGTCTACTACGAAAAAACGTCTTACAAAAATCTTTCGATTCTGTCCCACTATACCCTCGTACCCGGGGTGGTCTATAATGCCTCCCACGGCATCGCTCTCCGGAGCGATGCTTGCCGGGGCAATAATGGATCAAATTGTGTGTTAATTACAATGCTAAAACGTTGTGTTATTCTTTAACAATTTTATCAAACAACCTGTTGAAAGCTGCATATTTACTCCAGCTGTATGATAAAGTCCTTAAAGAAAAGACACTAGCATCACTGCGCGAAAAGTCATGTTATCCAATAGCACAACCTGCAGTTATCCATCGGAAAACATAAGACAACCTCAGGTTG
>JAUCNQ010119194.1:0-10816 GCA_032352715.1 Bougainvillia muscus
AATGCAAGTAGCCTATATACACAAAGGTAAATATCACGTTGCCGTCGTAGATTAGACTGTGCTTAAGTTCCCTAATGTTAAAAGTGCCCCTTTTATGTTAATGGGTCCTGAAAATACCTAGTTTTCAAGGAAAATTAGATATTTTTAGGGCTCCTTTACATAAATATTGTCCATATTAAAATGGTTGTAAGCCCTCCTGCTATTCTAGACTGTGCTATTCTTAACTAATTTATCGCAACAGTTCAGTCAAAAAAGACCACGAAAGAACAATATAGCTCGTTTATACAGAGGCTAAACATTAGTAACTTACTTTGACCGCTAAGTTAACACCATTAACTTTTGCTCGATAAACTGAAGCAAATGCTCCAACGCCAACCCTTGCACGACTGATTTGATTGGTTAAATCATACAGGAGGTCTGAATTCAAATCACTAAACATGGCATCTGGTGCAATCGAGGAAATAAGACGTGGACCACAATTAGGACATTCGATAACATCAGTTTCATAAGAAACATTGATACAATCTAAGAGTTTAAACATATGTCTTTTATCTAATACAAAACATGAATAACAGGGACACAATCTTTGAATGCTTTGGCTTGCTCCTTCTTCTGATAAACCAGGATACCATTCTTCAATAAGTGAATCAATTAAGTTTACAACTTTTCCAAGAACTTTATATCCAGCTTTGGTGATTGGTGCGTATAAATCAAATTCGTGTTGTTTGTTAGGAACAATGTTAATAAGAAAATACTTTTTACTACTCCATTTCATGAAAATTCCATTTTGCCAATATTCTTGTTGACAAGGCTATGGAAGAAAACAAAGTAACGTAAACTTGATTATCAAATGACACACGAAATGTTTAAGAGATGTACCATATTAACTGTGTCTAAAATTTTAAATCTGTTTGACCTCGGGAGAAGCACAATGATTACAACGTATCAGGCCGTTGCAGATTTAGTCTTTAGTCATAGCACCAAGATGGAGTTTAAATTTTCTTAATTATTAATAGTTAACGAATGATCATTAGCCTTAAAAAGGCTAATGATCATGTGTTAAACTATTAAAAATTAATGACTTTAGATCTCCATGTTGTTACTTTTTTACCTAAGGAAAGCGCAATGGCTTACTTACCATGTACCAGCCAGCGGAGAATTTCGGCTGAGCGGATAAGTCAGAGCACCACAATGGAGACTAAAATGAATAATTTATTACTACATGCTATAGTCCCTTACCTCTTCTGCCTTGTGTATACCATTCATCTGCATTGACATGACAGCTGATAAAACACGTGTAATCAAACGTGCCCAAAAACCATTTGGTATATATGGAAAAACATAACGTCTTGTAACTACACCAGACGATGCAACAGAAAGATATTGATTTTGTATTGTAGACATTAACTGTGGTGGGTTTTTTCTTAGTTTTGATGTAACAAGATATTTTTCAGTCGTTATTGGAAGTACAACTTCAAATTTACGCAGTAGTCTAAAAAATGTAAAATTTCGTTATATTTCTATAATTAACCTCGTTTCCACCGGGGGGTCTTCTCTCTCCTTTGTAGAAGAAGAGAAAATACCCTAAAACTATTTTACAATACGATTTTTGTGAACAGTCTTTTAGATCGTCCACAGAATTCATATAGAAATTTGGTTTGAAATTCGGTTTGAATCTAGAAGGAGTGTCTTTGTACATACTTAGTTTGCACAGCAAAGACACTTCTTCAAAGATGAAAATGGTACAATTTGCGATACGAATTTTGTGGAAGGACCTAAGATAATGCCATTATAATCGCAATTAGATGCGACATTTCTCAAGTTGGAATGGTGACAAAGGTATGATTTAATTTATATTGAGGACAAGCTTATATTAATTGATATCACTTTTCAAAAAAATTTCCAACATACCTAAAATATTTATCTAAAAACTCTTTTGAAAATTTACCATCAGGAAATAAATTTTGAGCATCAGTTCTTGAGAGTACACCTTGATTTGTAATATAAGGATTAATTTCTTTTACTGTTACAACACGTGCCATCATTTCACATAACCATTGAGGATCGATAAAGTAATAATTTGATAAATTATACAACGTGTCGTTGAAATTTAAAATGGAACCTATGGAAAAAAATATGATAATAAAGAAATTAATATTCGAAACCGTAGGCCGCATGAAATAGTAATAATCAGATTCTGATTACTCTAAGGTACCGTATAAACGAAACAAATGGGGGAAAAATCGCTAACACTTAGAAAGTTAAAATTACAATAATTATCGTTTGAGATTAAGGGAACGTCCATAAAATCCATATTGAAATTCATATCGACTTCATTCAGAAGAAATACTGTATATGCAAAAAGACACTTCATCTGTGATGAAAACAAAATATCAACTTGCCTGTTTCTTTAAGAAATTTTAATGCTCTTCCAAATTCTTCATAATTCAAATGAATCCCCTTATCACAACATAACTGCCACAACTGTTTACGATGATAGATTGGCATTGTACTTGTGGCACGCACTTTAGTTACTTCTTCTTGAATATGTTTCTCTAACTCCATATAACTTTTCGGAACTAATTGATTCACAATGGCTTGACCTTTATACGTAAATGAGCTTATAATTTTATAGATTTCTTCACGAAGATAATCCATAGCACTTGTTTCTTTAGTACAGTTGACAATCGCGGTTGCACGAATGGTAGGAAAGCCAGGTCCATTTAAATATTGTCGAATATAATCAGACAGGTTTTCAACATGTTGTTTTTTCGTTTCTTTAGAGATTTTATCAGCATGAGTACCAACCAGTATGACCATCGAACCTGGTGCAGCTGCTTGAATATTTAAAAGCCATGGCGATAATTGTGTGATTTCATCCACACCACGACTTGCATCGTAAACAGCTAAATACAAGGCTCTTGGAGATAAGAAATATTGATGTGTACAATAAAAATCTTCCTGTCCAGCAAAATCCCAAGTATTCATTAAGAAAGAAGGTTGCTTGCCTCTATCCTTGAATGCTTTTGGTGGTTGTAGGGTCCAGTCATTAATCGAAATACCATTAGTTGCTAAACTAAGCATAGGATGTCTTTTATGTGCAAGCTGGCGAACTAGTGTTGTTTTACCACGGTTGGCACGACCAACTAACATCAATTTTATACGATGGTAAGAAACAGCATTTTTAAGTTTTGAACCAAAAAAGGATACTAACTCACGCGGTGTTCCCAAAGAAGCAGAATCATGATGTAATTTTAAACCATCAAGTGGAAAGTCATAAAGATTGACCAAGCGACCAATTTCATCTGGTATTGTTGAAATCGAGGTATGACTGACATCAAGTGACATAAGGGTTGTTAAATGACCAATATCACATGGGAGCTCTTCGAATTTGTTATGTGAGAGATTCAAACGAGAGATTTCTGGCCAGACTGATGCAATATTCTTGTTGAGATTCAGTTTTACAATACGGTTATGACTAAAGTTCAATTCACGTATACATCTAGATGACCAGTAGTGAGGCTCAGGAAGTTGACTTATGCGATTGTGAGAAATATCTAAGTATTGCAACGAAGGGATAGCGAGTAAAAGTTTTGGCATAAAAAATGGTCGTCGGTCTTTAAGTTCATTATGTGAAAGTTTGATGGTAGTTAATCGTGAAAGTGTAGTTGGTGTGTAGTTTGGTAACATCATTAAGTGATTATTAGAAAAATCAACTTTCTCTAATGAAGTACATTCGTTAATAAATCGTTCAGAAAGTTTACTAATTTCATTATGACTCATATTCAATTCTGTTAAAGCTCTCATCCCACAGACATCATCAGGGATAGCTTTAATATGATTATGTGAGAGATAAAATTTATTTAATCGTGGAAAAGCATCAGCCATCCAAGAAGGAAAGACACGTAATCTATTCCTACTGATGTCAAGAGTAACCAATGAGAGTGATACATTTGATGCAGTAAAATGAC
Organism: Bougainvillia muscus; assembly: GCA_032352715.1. Classification (NCBI taxonomy): domain Eukaryota; kingdom Metazoa; phylum Cnidaria; class Hydrozoa; order Anthoathecata; family Bougainvilliidae; genus Bougainvillia; species Bougainvillia muscus. The sequence continues at coordinate 3,972 of JAUCNQ010119194.1, forward strand.
TTTGACGAATTTCAGAGAGATCATTGTGTGATAAATCAATTGTTTCGATATTCTGTTGATGCAGGACTTCGTATGGGAAACGATTAAGTTTGTTATGACTAAGATTAAGTGTACGTAGATGTTGGAAAATCACACCTATAGGTAACTCATGTAAAACATTATGTGACAAATCTAATAATTCTAATCCTCTAAAAAATGTTGTAACCAACTCACTTGGACAATAAGCTAACTCATGAAGATCAGATAAATTATTATGTGAGATATCAAAAGCAGTTATTTTACCACAATTATCTTCGTGAAATGTTTCTAAACAGCTTTTCGTTTTTCGTTTTGGTGAAGATTGACGTTTGATTTTAATGGGTGGTTGATCCTCTGTGAATGTTCCAACACTTTTGCCACGAACACGGTCAATTGACAAAAGATTGACATCAGATAATGACTTGCGAATTGCTTCACGAGATTTTTCTACCATACTTGGTGTAATAGCTCGATCTGGATGTAACAGTTGACCAAAACCAAATCTTTTATCTGACATTTCGGATATTAGTAAAGAATCGGGGTAATTTGGATAATGCATATCATGTCTTGGGGATGTTACAACAACATGTTTTCCATAACAAACTCTTTTCTCTAGACGTGGATCGAGTTTATTATATGGTAAAATAGCGCCACTTAATGTTTTTGTATTACGCCCACCAGAGCAAGTTAAATCGTGTGGAATTTCTGATGAAGAACGTGTTCGAGTAAGACTTTTATCCGGTGTTGTATGTTTTATTGCTGGGTTCTCTTCATTAAACGATGATGATTTGACTCTTGAACGTATTCGTGGTCGAACAGGTGAATCAGCGCCACTCTCCATTATAATTTCACGCTTACTTAATAACGTTGGATAGAGTAAGTCAGGATTGATATCTTTCATATTCAATGCACTCCATGTGATTGTACCATTATCTCTCTCATAACCGATATGGCGTAATAACACACCAGCAGCACTCCATTTCCCATCGCCCAAACAGATGGATAAAGCTTGTCCGACATCTGATGCATTGTAAGACAACAACAACTGCAAAAGTTTAAGATTGCCAGCATAAGCAGCTAAACATAACGGGGAAGGGTGTCCAGCATCAACATCAGCACTTAACTGCAGTAAAAAGTCTACACTTTTTAGGTTTTCCAGATAACAAGCACGTTGTAGCATAGTATCTTTTAATTCTTTTGAGTTCGTTAGTTCTATAATGCATTTTTGAGCAAGAAGGGTAATTTCGTCATCTTTTTTGAAGTAATCGATCAGACCAAATAATAGGTCGTGAACATTACGTTCAACTATATTTGTTTTTATATTTTGTGATATTTCTTCAACATGTTCCATGATAAGATATAGGGCAATACAACCTTCAGTTTGAACAGGAACATTGTCGTCGAACCTAAATAAAAATGCAGAATACATTTATGTGACTTCAAATACGTTCAAATGGTCACACATACTTTAACACATATGCTGCAGGATAGTGCTATGAAATAACATTCTAAAACTCATATCGTATAATTTTAGAACAGCGATAAAAAAAGTGAAATGTTTTATGAAATTTGAAGGGAAGGGTACCTCGTATAAGTTGTATGAAAAACATAAAAACATCAGGATACTATTAATTCTAAGTGTTTGTCTTAAAAATTCGATTTACTTTGCTTCACAAAGTGTTTCAATTTCATCTCATCAGATTGAGCATTGTCATTGAGCATACAAAGTACACATTTATGTGAAATCGAATTTTCATAAACGATATAAAAAACCTTTTAGGGAGTGGTGGGCACTATAATGGTATTTTGAGGAAGGGAAAGATGTTGATTATCTAGCCAAAAACATGTGCCAAATGACGTAAGCATTAACAAATACAATTATTTATGATAATCACATGCGCATGCAAAGAATTTTATGCAAGGTAAATCCTAGGTAACAATTCAGGGAAAACAATTTTATTTATATCTAAAAATAGTTTCTAAAATATTCAGTTCATATACATTTTCTAGGAGAAGTGTTTTTGTGCATACAGAGTATGCACAAAAACACTTCCCCTAAATGTAAAAGAGCATTCATGTTATAAGAAAATTTATTTGTCATGGTGACGTTTCTTATGTTTGATTTTAATGATATTGTCAAATCTCATAAGTAAATAAATAACAGATTTTTATATTTGCTTAACTCCGGGATCATTAGCTTCTAATCGTTAGGGGCAATCCACAAAATTCTTATAGAAATTCGTATCAATTTTCATTCGGAATAAGTGTCTTGAAAATGAAAAATGAAAATGAACATGGAATAATTTGCGATACGAATTTAATTTAATCTTTCAAGGGGAATTGAGGGGAAACACGACCACATAGTGTTTTCATATTTTTCGATTTCTGGTATAAGGAAAGGCTGTTTCCTAAAATTTTAGCCAGTTTTGTTCAGTTTACAAGAAGTTATAAGGATTTTAAGTTTTCAAAAATCTAAGATTAATGACGTCACTGGTGCAGAAAATTTCTTGTGTCACAATCGTGAACCTTTGCTTATAACTGTTGTTCTATACCTTACTAAGAGATGCCCTTTGGTAAATTTTAATATTTATTTATAGGCAACTCACTGGTACAAAAAAATCTAAAAATAGTTGCGCGCATTAGCACCCAGACGCCCTCTGAAAATATTAACCCATCATTTTTCCTCAAATAATTAATTTAATGCTCGTTTTTATCATTCAATATAGACTCAGGGGGATTATTTTTGAATGCATTACACCTATCTTATGTCAAATAGTAATAATTTAACTGTTCAGTGCTACCGTTCGCTCCATGGGGATTGATTTGATAAATATAACCAAAATCCGGAAAACGTAAAATTATGACGTCATCTCCGACACGATGACGTCATGATTAAATCGACGACGCCAAAACGCCGGACTTGTGATGTTGTACCACTGTGCCAAGTTTTATGATGTAAGTATAACATTAACACATATTTTGGAGGTGTGGTACTTTGTACTTTGTGAAATGAACATCCGCATCAGTGACGAAACGAGTTTAGTTACGTGACTTGAAAAACTGCTAATCTTGGGCTATTTATAAATTTTTAGAAAGTTTAACTTGTGCAGATGTGTTCAGAACAACAAAATGATCGTTTTGAGCTAAAGTTGTAAGCTTCCTCTCAATTCCCCTTTAAAATTAACCAATGCAAATCCTCAAAAAATGCTGATCAGACAAACTCGAAAATACTTTTTGTTATATCAGTAGAAACAAGCCAAACGGAAGATGATACAAAAATATCTTACCGTAACAGCTAATATTTCACAAGGTCCTATTTCAGCTCTCATATCGTTTACTCCTTACTTATTGTGGTTTGAACAATAGCAAGCAACGCAGTGGCGGATCCAGCCCTAGTCAGATCAACACGAGGAAGAGCTAAACATTTTAATTCTTAATAGCCTTCTGTATGATGATGGTGGGTCTTCATACAGAAGGCTATCAGAATTAATCACTTTGAACATGCTTTGAATCTCCATTTCAGTGCTGTGACTAGGTAAAACCATGTCCTGAGTCCGCCTCTGCAAGGCCTTGTATATTAAAAAGGATATGAAAAAGGATTTAAAGTAGTGTTTCTGCTTATACGTAGATCTTTCACCAGCGAATGAAACTCGCCTTAATGCACGCTCATCTTATTTTTCGAATTCACAACATCCTTTTGCCTGTTTCCCAAAGGATTATAAAAGGTCTATAATAACGCGATTTTTTCTAACAAGCTAAAAGTTCTTTACTTTCCTCGTGTTAGTTTATGTTTTTATTCACGCCAAAAGATTTTTCAGTGAGAAATTTGCTTCGGACAAATAAATTCGGCATACTGATTGAAAACTGATAACTGATATCAAAACTGATATCAAATATGTTGCTTAGCAACCAACAGGGTAAGATTAGTGTAGGTGCACGTCTTCAAACTCATGGTGCAACATTAATTTTTTTCTGGGAAGTGTTTTAAATGTGTTTTCTTGCAAGTAGGAAGTATTACGTACAAATTTTGGGACCAAATACAAAAAACACTAATATTTGTTTCTTACGGTTGACATTCATTAGCTAAAACTCAAAGAATTTTAATTCGTTGATAATGATGTCATTTAATTATCATCCAATTAAGAACCTTTATTTAAATATCTCCTCAATTGGGTATATAGAAGTGAAGCTTTTAAAGATTAACATTGTCAGAGAACATTATAATGTCAAGGTAATACAGATTTTCATTCGGTAAAATATGCACCACAAGAACAGGAATGATTCCCTTGAAATGATGTTATAGATATAGTGACATCAGAAACTACAACACAATGTAGTTTCTGTATTACATTCTTGACTAGTAAAAATGTTCTGCTTGAATATTAATATGACCTACATAGGTTTTAAAAAACTGGTCTTTTAAATAACAACTAAATGTTGACGACCCCTGTGTATACGGTAAACCAACTTAGGGTTTGTCTCAAAATTCGCTTTAATTTGCTTTACAAATCGCTTCATTTTCACCTCAGATGAAGTGTTATTGTGCATACAAAGTATGCACAATAACACTTCATTTGAGATGAAAATTGACAGGAATGAAGCGAATTTATAAAGCGAATGTTTGAGACGATTCCTACCTTCTCATAGCTTCTGATATGATTTCTATGATTTCAACTGAAACTTTTGGATTGGCCACAAAATGATCATGCGCTGCAAATAATTGCATAATGATACAACCATTTTGTTGTATTCTTTCATTGGATGGATTGCTCGTCATTAAATGACGTAAATCATGTAAACAATCTATATGAAGAATAGGCTGTTCTTCTGATGTGGCAAATACAGCTAAAAACAAAAAGAAGATCATAATCATAAGGATTCGTCTCAAAAATTCCCTTCGCGCCACGATTCGCTTCATTTTCATCTCAGATAAAGTGTTATTGTGCATACAAAATATGCACAATAACACTTCATCTGAGATGAAAATTGACAGGAATGAAGCGAATTTACAAAGCGAATTTTTGAGACGGTTCCTAAGTTACAGTTCATATAAAAGGGGAAAATTTAATTATTATGATAGGACCCTTAGGAACAGGAACCGTCCCAAAAATTCGCTTTAGAAATTCGTTTCGTTGATATAAATTTTCATCTGAAAAGAAGAGTTTTGTGCATACTTTGTATACACAATGACCCTTCTTCGGAGATGAAAATGAAACAATTTGTGAAGCGTATTAAAGCGAATTTTTGAGACGAACCCTTACAAATACACTTTCTTAAAAGACTTCATAGCAATTAAATCATTTTCAAAATATTGTAGAAAGTTGTATGCATATTTCTTCTGAGAATGTCTTATCTAGAAAAGAAGGGCAGTAAACCGATCAGCGGAATAAAGTTCAAAGAAAACTATGTATTTTTTGGACTATTTTACATAAAAGAGGCACTTTCACCGACATCGTCTGATTGGCGGCCCTCTGATTAGGGTCTCATCACCAGCACCATATATGAAACAAAAGGGAGCTTAAGCACAGTCAAATCTACGACGGCAACGTGATATTTACCTTTGTGTATATAGGCTAATTCTACGTTGCCGTCGAAGATTAGACTGTGCTTAAGCTCCCTAAAATATTTACTGTATAACCTCTTAAATTAACTAATGATGTTCAGGGCCGGAGAGTTGGCAAACACGGAAAACGGAAAAGTGTGAAACTATTAAAATTTCTTTGAAATTTTAATGGTTTTGTAACACTTCTTCGCAGGCACTTGCCTACTATTTTTTAGCTTCTAGATCCGACTCTGATGTGCTAATATCTTACCAATAGCTTCAAAAGACATTTCTACCAGATCTTCATTTTGCGCATTCTTAACAGCAGTACGTAATATTAAATCTGGTATAGTTGTTCGAACACATTCTCTTCGAACTATTTCCAAATCTGTTGATAAACAAGCTAACAAACCTATACATTCCCTTAACACAGCACCATCACAAAAAGAATAAAGGTTAGTTTTTAATAATGGTAAGATACCATACATAAATAAAAGTTCTTCCTGATGTGGATTTTGAAAAGCTAAAGCTCGTAATGCATGACAACCCCAACTATGTATTTCAATATCATTTACTTTTTCTCTCATCTCTTTTATAACAGATATATAAGCACCTCTTGCAACTAAATATTGTTGTAAAACTTTAGAATGTATTGCCATTTCATAGATGGCACCACAAGCAGCTTGAAAGACATAGACATCATCAAGGTGAATGTTTAATGCAGCAAATACAAGACTATGAACAGCAAGTAAATGTGGACTTTCTTCTCCAATTAGATTACAAATACTTGGATTTTGTGCAATTTGATTACTTAATGCATGACAAGCTGCTTCTTGTATTTTGGAATCGTCTAAATGTGTTTTCATCGCTTCGAATAATACAGTAAGCCATTGCGAATCGTCAGTGCCTAAACCGAGTAAGATATAATATTGGGATAACATTGGGATTTCATTATCAAATATAAGGATAAAATCTCATTTGAGGCATTGCATTGAATAAATGTTATGTCACCTATCGTAAGAACCGGAATAAAAATGCTTTGAAGCAAATTACACAAATGATGAATACATGTTTAAACGATAATAAAATGAATGGTTTAAGAAGTGCCTTTGCCATACAATAAACTGCGTATAGGAAATCGAAGATATTTTCATTCAAAAGAAGTGTCTTTGTGCATATACTTTAGGGACCGTCTCAAAAATTCGCTTAAATTCGCTTCATTCTTAATAATTTTCACCTCAGATGAAGTGTTATTGTAACACTTACGTGTTACAATAACACTTCA
>JAUCNQ010119205.1:0-10815 GCA_032352715.1 Bougainvillia muscus
AATGAACCCAGATAAAGCCAGAATGATCCAGATACAAAAATCTTTCCAACCCAGTAGAACCCATAAATAATAAAAAGAGGAACTGGGTTTTACTGGATAAACTGGATTAAATCCAATAAATCCACATTTAAAGCCAGAAACGTTTACCAGGGTGGGAACCCACAAATTCGAGAGACACCATCGCGAGTAAAAAATATCTCCCGTTTTCTCTTGGTTTAAGGTTGGAAGGTATGTAGTGTTACATTAATTTATGGGGTTACGATGGGGAAATACAAGGGTAATTTTCAAAATTAAATTGGAACTTCCCCTGTAACTGTCTCTGATTCTTACGTGGCTTTATGAAGAGTCAGCACCCTCGTGACCACATCACATCTGTTTCAGCTTATAGACAACTGTTCCATAAACAGAAAAGTTTTTCAGAAAAAATGCGATTTTATGACCATGACCTATGCCTTCGGTCATAACTTTTGATTAAATTGCTCTTTAAAGAAACTGTAAAAAGCTTCTTCTTCAAGAAAGCCATGTCTTTCCAACCATATATAACACTTCGAGAGGGACAATGAGGGTAACCATATGTTCTTTATTAAAATCGGCAAAAATGTGTGTTTTTCCGTCTTTGTCAACGGATTTCACGACCGCGAAAACATATCTACTGTAAATAAAATTTTTGTGTTGTTCGATCGCGAATAACATTAGTTCCGCGGAAATGGTGTGCCGTATATAACGGACCAACACATGGCTTTTTATTTGACTTTTAAGTTTTAAATTTTATGTAACTTTCTTAAAAAAAAAGATTTTACAGCGGCACACTCGATCCACAAAGCGGAATTTTATTTTATTTCATATAAAATTAAAACCAATCGATATAACAAAAAAACCCGGCTTGTAGCCATGCTTTTCTTTACCCTTGATCTGACCTCGCCTTGTGGTACCGCGGCAATGATTTTTGCGAGTTGCCGCGGTACTTTTTTCAGCCTCCCGTTTTGTGCTTTTTTTCAATTTTCCCGTGAAGGTCAACTGGAACAACTTGAACTAAGATATGGCTGCCGAAAGAGACGGCGCACCGCATTGAAGTTTCTAACGAAGTGGAAGAAAGAATTAAGTTTTGTCGACACTGGTATTATTTTTTATATTTTGGACTAAAGTTATGTTTGGTACATACTCTGGTTCCGTTTACTAAGCAAGGGAATCATAAATAGCCGAAATTTCTGAAAAAGTCTCCGCCCATTTTATGGAGAATGGACAACTTTGACCCTAAAATTCACTGCTTTTATTTGCTTTCCGATTTTTTAAATTTGTACCGAAGTAGAAAGACAAATGTATCTGGTAGTTACTTTTTACAGAATATTGATATCATAAGTAATTCTAGATTATTTAAGTTTTTTGATGGCTTTTTACACTTTGCCAATGTGGGCTCCACGTGGAGAAAACTTTGAATAGATTCAACAGATGTGACATGGCACAATGTAAACGTAAGAAGGAGGTCTAATATAGTGTGGTGATCCGCTCTGTGTTGTGTATTATATTGTGCAACTGTAAACCGATACGTGAAGTGCAGTATGATCATCAGCTTCATAATTCTTTCAGTTCACCAGACATGCCAACATTATGAAAGGAAATATCGGGAGACTGAACAGAATCACGAAGGGATTCTCACAAATCACAGAGGGATTAATCTTTTTCTGCTGGGCGTTTTGGGCCTGGTTTTGATTGATTAAAGTCAGATTTAACACTAATTAAGCTGTTTCATGGTAGTTTTCTGTTGGAGCGAGCATTATTTTGGTCTTAATTGCAGCAATCCAAGGGTCACAAATTCGGGAGATCGTAGGAATCAAATCAGGGGAACAGGTTTTTTAGGTGATAAATCAGGAGTCTCCAGGCCAGGCCATATAAGGGGCACGATCGCGCGCGAGCACCTCCACAAGCTCCTAAATTATTTCTAGCAGCACGATCATAGCACGCCTCAGATAAACTTATCACATAGAACATAGACAGACTTTAGATTAGTTGTTTTGGTACATGTAATTATAAAAAGATTAGATATTAACACCTAATAGTGTTAATTATTTTAATTACATATGGTACATAAAATATTAAAAAAAAATCAAATGCCATGAGGTATAATTTCCGATCAGCTAACTAAATAAAACAAGGCTTGCACCTTAAACCTCTCGGTTTTTACAAAGTGATTTCGATTTTGTGCCAAGTGCGGCGAGTTTAGTGACACTGAATTTTTTTGCCAAAATCCGATACTGTAAGTCTTTTTCTTGATGGTTATTGCATCAGTAAGATAAATAAAAATGTTCACGTACGTGCCAAGCATCGAGCTCATCGCGGCATGATGACGTAATCACCATGACACGTGCACATGCGTAGTGGAACTCTCTGACCAGGCTTCATAAATGCACCAAAAATCAAAGCCCAATTCCAATAGGAAGTTTTCTTTCTAAAAATAGGTCATTACGTCTTGATGACATCATCACCGTGATACGTGGACATGTGCAGTAGAACCCTATGACTAGCCTTCATATGTGTGCTAAGTATCAAAGCCCAATTCCAACGGAAGCTGTCTTTCTAAAAATAGCTCATTACAGTACCTCATAATGACGTCATCACCGTGTCACTTGGACAAGCGCAGTAGAACCCAATCACCAACCTTCATATGTGTGCCAAGTATCAAAGCCTAGCTCCAAGGGGAAGTTCTCTTTCTAAAAATAGCTCATTACGTCATGATGACATCGTCACCGTATTACGTGGACTTGCGCAGTGGAACCCTCTGGCCAGGCCTTATATGTGTGCCAAGTTTCAAGACCCAACTCCAACTGGAAGTTGTCTTTCTAAAAATAGCTTATTACGTCATGATGACGTCATCGCCGTGTCACGTGGACATGCGCAGTAGAACCCTATGACCAGCCTTCATATGTGTGCCAAGTATCAAAGCCTAACTCCAACGGGAAGTTTTCTTTCTAAAAATAGCTTATTACGTCATGATGACGTCATCACCGTGTCACGTGGACATGCGCAGTAGAACCCTATGATCAGCCTTCATATGTGTGCCAAGTATCAAAGTCTAATTCCAACGGGAAGTTGTCTTTCTAAAAATATCTCATTACGTCATGATGACATCATCGCCATGTCACGTGGACATGCGCAGTAGAACCCTATGACCAGAAATGTTTGGCAAAAATGAATATAACGAAATGCATAGTTAAGTAGGCTACTCATTCTCGATTTTTAGGCTTATTTTTGGGCGCCCATGCCGTTGGCTACAAAAGTGCTCTGGATACGACACTGGCAGTATTTTTGAGAAGATCCTCGGCCTGGGTTGGGACCTAAACTAGCAACCCCCATTTCATCAGCGTGATGTGTTACTACTTTGCCACTACTGCATAGTTTTAGTAGCCCTTTTATTTCCTGGGAGCATCTCCAAAGATCTCGAAAAAGGGGGGATATTACTTTTAAGATGTTATGGGGGGATTGGCAAAATGGGAGAGAGATAATCTAAAAAGGAGGGATAGACCTGTGTTAGGGAACTTTCTCTTCTTTAAAGTAGCCAAGGGGTTATAATTTCCCGAGTCTTTACTCTTTCAACACCAAACAAAACCGAGCTTCTCTTAAGCTCAATATCAGAGAAGTATTACAGTATATGTCAGAAACTATGCAAAGCTCTTTTTCTGTGCTGTTAGTTTTCTCTTGGGATTTAGACAATAGTGGGGATCCACCAATGTCACAGGGGCACAAAATCCAGCGTGATGGATGATTTTTAAAAGGGGAAAGTACCAAGATGGGGGATAAGACCCCTCTGCCCACTGTGGCCTTCTATCTGTATCAGCCTTCTATGGTATTAAGATAGTGGCAGTTGGTATATGTTTGAGCGTCATCCGACCGAAACTGTTAGTTGATGGAAAAATTTAAACGTGATATGTATTTTGTATATTCTGTGACCGTTTAAACACCTTAGGCGTTTTTTTATAAAATTGATTTTTACCCTGGGCTTTTATTTCGGAGGGGCGTTAATACGGAAGGGGTGTTTGTAAACTAAGTCTCGATTTTAATGTTTTTTACAAGGTCTAATTCTCAGTTAAATAAAAATGCTATAAATAAAAATACCTATCTACACTTAAGAGAAATAACCTAGAATATCTATATGCTACATAACATCAAGTTCTTCTTCGCTCTCTTCATCGTCATCGAGGAGGTGAAATGGCTGTGATTCCAATAAATGCTCATGGGCATTTATTAAAATTTGCTCTGAATCCCTGGGTGTTTATTCGTGAAGGGGTGTCGATTCGGGACTTGGCGTTAGTAAAATATTTTCAGATTTACCCTGGGCGTTTTATATTTGGCAAGACCATTGGTCATGTATGTATGGTACACAAAGACATATCCTTCTGTGATATGATAATTGTATAATAAGGAACCGTCTCAAAAATTATTATTTTTGTCGATTTTTATCTCTGATGATGTGTTATTATGCATACTTTGTCAGGAGTTGGCAAATCCATGTACGCCGTACGTACTTTTAAATATCAGTTAATAAGGCTGTACGTGGAAAGTTTCTTGCTTGTACGTCTACAAAATCTTCTTTGACTGACATACACCATCTTTCTTCTAGTTTTTTACGTTTAAAACCTCGTTCCCATCTGAACAATTTATCATCTCGAAAACAAAATAAAGTTATTCGATCAAATGAAAAAGACACGTTGCTAATACTTTGTTTCAAGTGCTATATATAAGAGTGACTAATCCTGCGTGACATTCTAAACATTTTTCCATGCTCATTAATTTTTTCACTCATTGCTGTATCACTTTAATCTTATAATCAAACGTGAAATAATGTTATTTTAGCGTTTTTTATTCTGTATATTGTAAATATCGATATTCTATATGACAATTAAGTTTTATTTGTGAGTAAAATGACGTTGTATTAACGTTGTTAATTTGCATATATCTGTCATCTGTACGACCATTAATTTAAGTTTTATTATCAAGTAAAAGAACGTTGTATTAACGTTCGAGTAAATCAATGTACTGTATTAACTTCGTTAACAGGAAAAATTATTTTTTCTAATATTCATACTGACGTGCAAAGATTTTTCACACTTGAGTACGTTGACGCTTGAGTACGCAAATAGTATGTATCGAGTACGCAAGCGTACAAGGTCTAAAAACGATTTGCCAACCCCTGTTTGTATGCACAATAACACTTCAGCTGAGGTAAACACAAAGTGATTTTAAGTGAAATTTGGAAACGAACCCTAACACTATCTTATTTTTAAGCAAACAAATATTAAAATGGCTACCAAACGAAAATCGTCCTCATTGGATTCAAATGAGAAACGACAAAAAGTTTCTGAAAGTTATATCCCAAGTTCATTTGAAGAAGATCTAGCATTGATTGATGCCATTGAACATGAAAGTCAATCCCAATCTAGCTGCAATGGTACCCCTGTTGAAACTAGTAATATTGGAGTAACAAGCGGGAGATTTAGTCGACCACCTGTTCCTGATATCAGTGCTGCTAGTGATTCCTTCCAATTCCAACAAATTGAAGTAGATAATTATATTGGTAAGATTTTCAAGAGTGAAAATTTAAAATGTTATTTCTCTGCAGCTTTGAAACAGCTTTCAAAAAATTGAATTTTTTTTGGAACTGTCCGCAAAGGTTTTATGGAAATTCGTAATAACTTTCATACAGAAGGAGTGTTTTTGTGCATTCTGTGATGAAAATGGTTCGTATTACTATACGACTTTTATGGACGTTCCCTTCGGTTTTATGCTTAAAAAAAATTAAGTACATCGATAAAAAGTCAACCCTTGACTGTAATACCATTGGTTTGACAAAACTTCGGACCAAATCCAATACTCCGGACGGAAAGGGTTTAAAAAGGGCTTTGCCACAATCGTTTTTTCTAGGGCGGAATTTTATTATAATTGTTTTGTTTACATTTATAGCTTTTATTATAACCAAAGACAAATGTTTCATAAATATAACGGAAAAGTTTACAAAATTTGTATTGCAGATTTTTTGCATACTATATGCACAAAGACACTCCTCTTGAATGAAAATTTATACAAATTTTCGGAACATTCTCTAATGACAATTACTTGTTGAATAAGGGACCGTCTCAAAAGTTCGCTTTAATTTGCTTCAAAAATTGCTTCATTTTCACCTCAGATGAAGTGTTACTGTGCATACAAAGTATGCACAGTAACCCTTCATCTGAAATAAAAATTGATACGAATGAAGCGAATTTGTTAAGCAAATTTTTGAGACAAGCCCTAAGGGACATTCTACAAATCTTGTCCACAAGTGTATGCAATAAGGGACCATCCACAAAATTTGTGTGGAATTTTGTATCAATTTTCGACACTTCTTCTGTTCTGAAAATATTGCTATTTGTGAGCAAATTTCGTGATCGGTCCCTATACATAAAGTCTATTCTTTCGTCATTTTTTAGGACCCCATCTTCCTGGTATGCCTGGATGTAAGACTGGTCCAACTCCAATCATTCGTTTTTATGGTGTTACAATGAATGGCAATAGCGTCATGTGTCATGTACATGGTTTTGTCCCATACTTTTATATCGTTGCTCCAATTAATTTTAAAAGAGAAGATTGTGAAAAGTTTAGAGAAAGTGTAAATAAAGCAGTTCTAGCAGATATGAGATCAAATAAAGATAATATATCTCAGGTAAGTGACCATCCACAAAATCCATATCACAAATTGTAGTACTGTTTTCATCCCAGAAGAAGTGTCTTTGTGTATACTTAAAGACATTTCTTCTTTATGAAAATTGATTCCAATTTCCATACGAATTTTGCCGACGGTCCATAACACTTCTCGAACTTATAGGTACTGTCTACTGTATAAGTCAATATTGTAAATTCGTAATTTGTAATTTATGAAAATTGATACGATTTCCCATGCGATTATTTTTATGGATAATTTTCCTAGTTGTGCATAAACTTTTTGGTATCAAGAATTTTTGGCTAGAAAAGGAGGGGGGGATAAATCAGAAAGGGGCATGTCTTAGAAAGGGGGGACTTCAGGTATTTATTCAATTTTATTAGTGGTAGAAAATATGGTTGCAGGAAGTACATTTTCCAGGGTTTCAGAGAAATAAAAATCAAAACATTTCTTGGTCGGCGCCAACCATGGTGACGCCACCGACAGTCACTACATATCAGCCCTCCCAACCTTGGTTCTGGCTCACTTCAAGGTGTTACAGTACCATTCAGTAGTCTCACAGCAGAAAGGGCATGTGGCTAAATGTGAAAAATCCTCGTTAAACCAGGAGGGGGGTGACAGTTTCTTAGAAAGCGTGGGTATCCCAGAAAAGGGGGGTGAACTACAAGGGGGGGGGGGTCATACCCCACTGCACACTAGGGTTATATACTGTAATCTTGGAATTCAATTATTTCTGTTCAGTTGAGTGCCAAGAAAGTATATTCTCTCGGGAATGCGATGGGTGACCGAAATTTTACTTAGTGAATTTATCCTTGAGAAACCTGAAAAGGTCCTGGAATTTTGAATTTATATTTGGCTGGCCACCCTGAACTTTCACCTACTACTTTGAATTCATGCCTAGCGTCTATTAAATGGCCATACATTTATTTTAATTTCATACAGAAGGAGTGTCCTTGTGCATACTAAGTGTGTAGTAAGTATGTAAAAAGACGCTTCTCCTGTGATGCAAATACAACGAATTTTAATAAGAATTTTGTGGAGCACAAACTTTTTATGTTTTTCTTACAGGCTGTACTTGCAGTTGACTTAGTTATGAAGCAGAATATATATGGCTATAATACTGGCAAATCACCTCACTTAAAAATCACTGTTGCTCTACAAAAGCTAGTGGCAGGTGCAAGACGCTTGTTGGAATCTGGTGTGTTAATACCTGGGTATGGTCAAAGAGGTTATAGAACATTTGAAAGTAACATTGACTTTGAGGTAAGGATAGAGATTTATAATGTAAGTCACAGTCTACTGTGATACTTACAGTAAAGATTCGATTCGAATATGCACATATATTCGAGACACTGTTTCACTATTTTGAAACAGATTTTAAACACAAAAAGAAAGGACTGCAGAGGATATTTCCTGTTTACCAGAGTAATAAATAATCATTGAAAAATCGTTTTGTTATTGTTTTCTCTAACAGTAGTTCCAATAAGCACCCCATGCTGCAAAACAGTACAGCCTGTTTATTCGAATAAGCACCCCTTTCAAGTGGTGGGCGCTAAAAGGAGAGCACTTATAAGAGGCTTGTTCTTATTTCAAGTTTTGATTTTTACCCTGATTGCTTATTCAAGAGTTTCAAGTTAAAAGAAGATTGGCGCTTATTCACGTCTTCACGGTTTGCTTAAATGGTTAATGGATGATTCTAAGATACAATTTCAGTTTTCTTAAGAATTCGCTTTTATTTGTTTCACATACAGTAATAGTTTCAATTTATATTTCAGATGTCACAAGGACACAATGTACAATACGAAACTTAGTGATAAATAATCTTAATAAGTTAAAGGAAATGTTATGTAAGGGTTTGTGTGTGCGTAAGCCAGAAATTACCGATTCATGTCTTTAGAACCGCAATTGGGAATGTCTGAAATAAAAAGCAGGGGGTTGGGGGTTGCCTGTTCTGAAGTAACTTTGAGGGAAAAATTGGGAAATTTTTGACATCTAGTACATTTAAGACTAAA
This sequence comes from Bougainvillia muscus, assembly GCA_032352715.1. Taxonomy (NCBI): domain Eukaryota; kingdom Metazoa; phylum Cnidaria; class Hydrozoa; order Anthoathecata; family Bougainvilliidae; genus Bougainvillia; species Bougainvillia muscus. Next base: position 8,704 of record JAUCNQ010119205.1, read on the forward strand.
TTTTAATTTTTAAATTTAAATGTTTCAAAAACTTTATATCTGAGGATGGTGGAGTGGAAGTCAACGGTTGGAGTGCGTATTGAATGATGACATCTTCATCCTACTAGTTATGACATTAACTTGGTTCCAAGCCAATTGGAATAGAAAGAAAATTTTACAATTTAACCTTAAAGAAAAGCATAAAACGTTTAGACTTTATTCAGCAGCTTATGTTTATATATACAACAGGGTTCAGTTGTTCGAAACTGGATTAATATGGATTAGCTTAATCTGGTATTAAATCTGATTTTTACCAATCAGAATTGATTAGAAATAAATTCTGATTGGTTAAAGTCAGATTTGATATTGGATTAAGCTAATCAGAATTTAATCCACTGTCGAACAACTGGGCCCAGAAGTCTAACTTATAACAGCTTTCTTTGCAACGTAACGTATATATATAAGGCAAACATATGCTACAGATCACACTCTGTGAATAAGAATAATCCGATTTGCAAGTATGTTGTGATGATCTTTTATACTCCGATCGCAATAGATTTATTGGCCTTTTCCGTCAGAAAGATTTATCCAATCACAGAAGCCATGACAGTTCATTTCGCCTATAGAAAGCCTTCATGTAAACGAGTTCTAAGCCACTCTTAGTTTGCTTTTTATGATGAATTTATGAAGACTTTTCTTTTCGCAGGTTCGATTTCTTGTTGACACTCATACTGTTGGTTGTAACTGGATTGAACTTCCCCCTGGTACTTATAAAATACGTGACATAACAAGTAAAAATCAAATTACAAATCCATTGAAAGTTTCAAGATGTCAAATAGAAGTTGATGTTGCGTATGATAAATTTATAAGTCATCAAGTTCTAAGCCACTCTTAGTTTGCTTTTTATGATGAATTTATGAAGACTTTTCTTTTCGCAGGTTCGATTTCTTGTTGACACTCATACTGTTGGTTGTAACTGGATTGAACTTCCCCCTGGTACTTATAAAATACGTGACATAACAAGTAAAAATCAAATTACAAATCCATTGAAAGTTTCAAGATGTCAAATAGAAGTTGATGTTGCGTATGATAAATTTATAAGTCATCAACCTGAAGGTATGTATTCTTTCTAAGGGTTCGCTTCACATATCGCTTCATTTTAACCTCTGATGAAGTGTTATTGTGCATACTAAGTATGCACGAAAACAAACCTTCTGTATGGAAATTAATACGAAATTCATGGTCGACCGCTAAGTACCTATAGTTGTGAATTACTAATAGTAATTACCAGATAATTATTAAAAACTGAACTGGCATTTGAATTCTTCTGTCATCTGTAACAAAAGATTAAAAACTTGACTTTTCTTTGTTACAACAAATGTGGATTTCTTCTTTTTGATACTAAGGAGTTGTCCACCAAATTCGTATCAGAAATTGTACCATTCTCATCACACCAAATATGCACAAAAACATTCCTTCTGTATGAAAATTGATACGAATTTCCATACAAACTTTGTGGAGGGACCCTAATCTTTTAACTAAAAGAATTCTTCCCACATGTAAGTGAAGCTATTTTTGATAGAAACTTTAGCTAAGTGCTTATAAATTCTCCACTTAATCTCATATAGTTTAAACGATAACGTCCTGTAGGTACATAAGTCTCCTCACAGTAATCTGTTACATAATTTTGTTCTAGGTGAATGGGACAAAATTGCACCAATTCGTATACTCAGTTTTGATATTGAATGTGCTGGTCGAAAAGGTATTTTTCCTGAACCCGAAATTGATCCTGTTATACAGATAGCGAATATGGTTGTTAGGCAAGGTGAAAAAGATCCATTCGTACGAAACGTGTTTACACTTAAAAGTTGTGCATCTGTGGTTGGTTGTGATATTTTTTCGCATAATAATGAAAAAAATCTTTTACAGGTAAGAAGTTTATCGGTCCCAAATCTATTGAGCTCTTTTCGTTCCAGCACTCGAAATAATGGCTGGTCAACGGTCACTGACCGCCAGAATATAATATTTGACCGCCGGAATTTCGTAAATGCTGATCATCTTGACCGGCCATTTTGTAAATAAATAACAATGGTTTTACACTTCTTCGTAGGCACTTGCCTACTATTTTCAAGC